>VBVQ01003897.1:0-16817 GCA_011636635.1 Tetramorium simillimum
ATCCAATTCACTTGTTAATTCTTTAAATAAATTAAGACAGTAAAAAAATGTTAATATATCAATAATTTTTTGATTTTGCATTATAACCAATTAGCAAACAAATAGCTTTTTTCTGAATAAAACTCGGAAAATACAAATAACTACCAAACATTATTCTTAATTTAATTTCTATTAAAGGTTACTTTAATATAACCTTTTCAGATTAACTTATTAATATAATATTTAATATTAATTTAATATCAATTTTAATAAAGCATTAAAAAAATTTATATTTCATATTATTTATATTAATTTGCCGCAAATACATGTATATGTACATCAAGAAATAATAAAAATTCCTATCATATTATATTAATAGTGTTTATGATGCTTTGTAAAATAGAATTCTGCGTATAGCAAAAAATTTCATATTGCTCAGTTGTTGTTGTATATAATTAATTTTTTTCATTTAGATCCGAAATCAGCTATTTTTATTTTGCTTAATGGTCCTCTAACGTTCTTACTATTAGTCTGACAAAGTATCACAAATAAACCTTTGAACAATCTTGCTGAATTATTCATTGTTACATGTACTAAAGTTCTTTCATGATTTTTTCAACAGACGTTTCAACACACATACCATTCATTAAATCATAGCAACAAGTTTTGTGAAGAAAGGATTAATATAGAATGCTCGTTCAACAAAAATCTTTCTTCTCAAGTCGCTGAAATGTAGTGCAAGGTGCAAAGAAACATGGAGAACAATTCGCTTAAGTAACGCCTATGCGCCATGTGCTATTTCAGCAACAAAAGAAGGAGGATTCGTTGTACTTTGTATGATTATTGCCATAATTATAAAATATTCTTTACGCTGATGTCTAGAGAGGTATTAAACGCGAATAACATTTTTATAGCATATGACCATTCGTCACGTCATGGCCGTTTTGAATAGCATCAAAGTCGGCTGAAGTGACTTTTGTAATCTGATCAATCCATGAGATACGCCAGTTGAGTTGTGAAGGCAGAATATGCGTATGCAAATTCGCGCGGGTAAAAAGTGCCAAGCGTGTACGCGCATTGGTCCCGCTGAGCATCATCTTAAGAAATGCAGAAACATTAGATTAACCTTTGCAAACTAGCTCCAAGGTTAAATAATTTGATAGTCGTCCCGTCCGTTAAGTCTACTTGGATTTTCAGCATTTAGTTGAAACGTGAAATTCGTCGTACAATTGATTAATGCTCGCCGGAAATCTCTAAGAAATATTTAAGAACGCGGCGGAGGTGAATATAAATAACCGCGAAATGTCCAAAGTACTTTAGAAAATAATCAGATAAATCGTTTGAAACGCAACGAACGGCTGGACAAGTAGATTGGAAAAAAATATATCCTGCTGCGACACGTTGCTGTTAATATTTGTGAGTCACGCTAGTAGCAATTCGTGGTGGTCTGTTCAGTCTGATAGAGGAAACATGGGAACGAGTTCAGTCTAGAATCCGTGCAGACATTCCATTCCGAGCTGACCGTCGGTCTCGCGGAGGCCCCTTTTAACTCCGACGTCCGGCGACCGTACTTCGACAAGCAAAGGGGAGAGATTGCAGTCTCTGACAGCCCGACGGACGAGCATACCAAAGTTCAGAGATTTCAAATATTAAATCGCGCGATTCCTAGCATAAAAGTGGAAAGTCCGGAAAGTACTATTTACAATATTGATATTTTGATATAACAGTTACTATAACGATTAAGAATGATTTCATCGTCTCTATATATGAATCAAACTTTTTCGATAACGTTGAAGATTGTGTTTTTTAATTTCGTTAAGTTGACGTATCTCACTTATTCTTATGCAATAATTAAAATGTGTTCCATGTTTATGTTCTTATAAATTAGTGAAGATATATATCAATCTCAGTGAAAAAGTATTTAATAAAAAGTATTAAAAAAAGGTTGAATATGTGGAATATGTTCATATATCTGTTAATGAATATTTTATAAAATATTTATTGTAATTTTATACACAGAATCAAATTATTTTCAAAATATTATTTAAGGTACTTTTCTTATTAAAATAAGTTTTATAGAAGATATTTGTTTTTATCATACATTATGAAAAATCGCATTTCAAAAATTTCTTAACATAATCAATCTTCTCGATACATAATATTAAATGTACTATATGTATAATATATTATGTAATAAAATTAATTTGTATAAAAATGTTGTAATTTTGTTTGTTATATTTGACCTGTAGCATTAAAAATAAAAGATAGAAATGACAAGTTTTTACGACAGGCCATTCTATTTGGAAGCATTATAGTATTCGGACTTGCAATATAAATGGTATTGGATTTTATTTTCCATTATATTATGTACAACGGACTCAATAGAAATATTTGCAAGCTGGAATGAGCAGCATTTTCCGACGTCAAATGGAATAGAAATTTTTGTGCACAGTCTACTGTAGCACAGTCAGCCTAATTTTAAAAGGGTATTACATTGCGAAAACTACCTTTGGGAATACTTTATATACCTGGAAAATAGTTTCTAGCCCTGCCTGATGTAAAATACGACAAACTCCGGAGAAACGAATGCGTTACAGATACGCCGCTTATAGAGGCATTGCTCTATAATTTGTGAGACATTAATTAATACACCTGTGTGTTGTGGTTATGCTCAAAACGTCTTTCTATCTTTATGAAGATAGGAAGCACGCGTATATATTAGTTCTGGAAGTAGTTGTCTGATTAATTATGAAAGAAGAACTACATTCGCGCTAATTGCCTTAATTACAACAACCAGGAGCGTTATACCATCACCGGCATCTGTTTCAAGTCTCGAGCGCTACGCAACCTTGCACAACGATGAACGTCTACTTAAAGCGCGGCAGAATCTCTGTGTCGAATTTCGAAATTTATTTTCGCCCGCAACGTTGAATTGTGTGCTGTGGACGTCCTATTATTGTAGCATATGTTCGCTACTGGACGAAAAATGAAGATATATTAGGCGTAACCGAATTCATATAAAACGAGGTGCCGCTACAACCTCACGCAGGTGATTGCAAGGTGTTGGGATAAATTTCAGCCCATAACTCTTCGAGCCGTTTCTAAAGCTCGTCACCTTGTAAACACAATATAATGTATACCCACTAAATATACAAACAGATACTTTCAGCAGGTCTCTCGCGTCCCGAAAGAATCTTTTCAAACTCGATACTTTCGTATCTTCAAATTTGCAAATATTTATCGCTGTTTTATTTTACAATATTATTAATATAGTATTAAATTAAATTGATATAGTATAATTGATAAATAATAAAGTAAAAANTAATAAATACGTTAACTGGTTTCGTTTAAATGTTTGAATTTTATTTGTTTAAAAAGAAACGATAATTCTTGAGAAAAAATTGAAACAAATAAAAACATTAATTTATTTTATCGCAATATTATAAATAATATAATGAATTCTATGTTTATTATTGAATGTATCATGTAAGATGTAGCAATATCGCCAAGCCGTCGGATAATTTCTGCAGCGGCAAATTGCAGTCTTCACGATATAAACCGAAATGGGAGTATCGGCAAATAATATTTACTAATCGTGGAGCAAGATATCAATATCTTGTTAAATGAAATATGTACGTTTATATTTATGAAATAAATGATACTTTCGTAAATGGATATAAAAATCTCTCTCTAAAAGTAAGACGAGACTGGGTTGAAAGTGTAATATCACGAGATATAACAGAAACAAAGTAAAGTAAATTTCAATGTTACTAGGGCTCCTTCTACATTGAAAGAAGAAAGATAAACTTTGAACTGGTACAGTCAGTTCAGCTATAAAGAAGAGATCAACTATAACAAAGTTATATTAGTGTTTATGACTACCAGAAACAGCAGAAGTAACTGTAGATTCATATAAACTCACCGCCTGCAACATGAATTTTTTTCATCCACGGATAAATCGTACGATCTCTGCTCTCATCGTCATCATCTTCTTCCTCCATCATTCCCGGCGAGCCGTCCATCTGACCATCCTCTATATCGTCGGGGTCCGAGCTGTCTTCCACATGGTGTGGCTGCTGCTGCGGCGGCGTCTGTTGTTGACCACTCTGTATATGTTGAGATTGCTGAGACAACGACTGTTGCGTCTGAAGATCAGGTGAATTGTCTCGGTGCAACTGACCCGAACCGGCGGGACTGCAGGCGTTATTCTCGTGCTGGTGATGCTGAAGGGCGTCGGGCTGTTGCACATGATTCTGCATTATGGATGGTGATAGAGGTGTGGATCCGAGGATAGTTGACGTCGGTACGGATGGCTGTTGCTGCTGTTGCTGCTGCTGTTGACTCTGTATCGACGACGGGCACGTGAGCGGTGGTTGCTGAGCTTCCGGCGGCATCGCTAAAGCACCCACCGCGTGATGATGAGAATGTAAACTGGCGTGATGAACCGCGTGCACTTGGTAGTGAGGATGATGAGGCCCGTAGTGTCCGTATCCTGCGTATCCTCCGTTCAACTGCACCGCGGAGGAAGCCCCGTAAGGAGTCGACGCCGCCTGATGATGATGCTGATGGTAGCCGTACTGCAGCTGAGATTGCGGATGGTTCAAATGATGACCGCCGCTGCCGCTCGTGAAAAACTCCGTTCCGGTCGAGGGTATGTAATTACTCTGACTGTACTCCTCGTTGGGAGGAAATTTCGGGTCTACCAGCGAGGAAGTGGCGGCCAGATGATGATTCCCAGGCTGCTGCTGATGCTGATGGTGATGGTATCCACCGGCGGTGGATTGAAGGAAGGAATTCATGTTCCTGAATACTTTCTTTTGTGAAAGACACACGCGCGCGACAGTCCAGACGAATTTTTAAACGACCGCACCTCTCGATACCTCTCTCTCTTATCTCGCTTTCTGCGTCAATTCTTCGATCCGGCACATCATTTCGAGTTAATATTCATTCTCACAAGCTCACACTGCACGACACACTGCGCTGCGGTCCATCGTCCACACCTCGCCGCTTCTTGCGAAAAGGGGTGACGTTTTCTCGAAAGGAGGAAAAGAGAGAAAGAAGGAGAGGGAGAAAAAGAGAAAAGAAATGGAAAGAGCGGGGCCACAACGAGCACAGGACTCCCGGTGGACAGCTGCTTATTCTCTCCTCTCCTTCCGCCACTTTCGCGATCCACCACGACCTCGTTCGCTCCTTCCCGCCCACCGGAGCCCAATTACCATACCACGTGACCACAAAACCGACCAATCGGAGCTGCTCCTAGTCCGCGACCATGATGGATAACCACGGCACGCATGCAACACGTGAGTGGCGCCGCGAGAACCACTGCGGCAGGTGCAGCAACTTCTCGCTTTGCTTCTCTATTTCACGATTGTCATCAGGGATTCCGTAGGCAATCGTATTATTTATTTACCTATTTTTACGCACCTTCCGTTAATACTAGTCTCGCTCCCCAATACAACACACCACACGCACTTGTCTTTTTCATAAACTTTCACTTCTTGTTCACATCGTCAGTTCGATCAAGCTGACTTTCCTGCAAACAATTCTGCGAAGTCAGGCGTACAAATCATATTTTTTTTTCAAACAAACGACAAAGATGTCTTCGCACTGCACTTCCGTCACTGCTACGTTTCGAACCGTAACTGATTTCTACTGTAAATAGAGGAGTAGAGCTGGACGAGAAGTTCCGTCGGAAAGCTCTGAAAGTGAGCTCGTCCCGCGTCGGCAGAAACTCGTCTGACAACTCTGGTTTGCTTCCAACTCCCTCCAGCTCCGTTCGCGCCGGCTGGTTTTGAGCCGATGCAGAGAGCCGCGTCCCCTCTTTCTCGTCATGCGTCTTCTCTAGAGTCACCCCCCCACTCCGCGGCAGCATGAGACCAACCCCTGCCACGGAAACAGTGGATCTTGTGCCCTTATGGGGCATACTCGAGGGTACCTATAACCGTGGAGTCACTCCTACGTATCCCTTTAACCCGCCTCCATGCTTCTGAAATTCATCTTATACCGGAGTCAATGCCGAGAGAAACGACGGTAATAAACGTTAATGCTGTTGATATCGAATACCGTTGCGAGGGCAATCGTGCTGCTAATTTAGAATTATTTATCGTGGTCAGCAGGTGTTACCATAACCGCCCATTACACCTCCATTTGCCAATATATTGTATGAAACCTGGGCATTAATTGATATTAAATTTCTTTCTTATCAAGTGGATAGAATTTAATACCTGAAATTGCTATTGATAAAATATACTTGTCATTAATTGATATTCGTAGAAACAAATCAAGATATACACTTTCTATATCGATATCGAGTGAAAAGTAGACACGTTCATTAATTTCATTCAAATTATTACGAAACAGGAATAACGAGTAAAGTTTGGATGTGCTACTGCTAAATCAGCCATCTTTAATTTCACAATTAATTGGCATTCAAGCCTGAAGATGTTACGTAAGGCGAGTTCGAATTGGCTAAATTAATAGTAATAGATCTGGCGTTCGATTACACTCTGCTCATATTAATGCACTAGTGTCTCGGCGTACTCGGTCAAGTACGTCTACTCGCGATCAGCTGCGTGGCATAGAGAATATAAAACGCCGAGTCATTACACAAAGAGCATACTCACTGTGTTTTGCCTTGGTACGACAATACAGCACGGTAAATTTAAGCTACATTGACTGTGCTATATAAACGATCCGGGAAATAACAGTATATTGTAGAACGGTATTATAGAACAAAAGCGATGTGAGTCCCAGGGCTCGTCTCGCGTGAGAGAAATAAAACTTTTTTCTTTTCAAAATTCAATTTTTCGGAAAAGTTTCTCGAAAGTTCTCCAATTAGTGGCCAGATACGCGTCAAATGTAGAGAGAATGGAGACGACTTGGGATTGAACGTTTTAGAAGGGCTGAAAATGCATCACCCGTTTTTACGCGAGATCTCTCTCTTTCTCTCTCGAGCTAGTTCTTCGTTTACTCGGATACGCCGCGGCTTATTTCTATTTTTCTTATGGCCACTTCATGTCGCTCCAAGCAGGAGAGCGGAGCTTTGAGTGGAATCTGGAAGAGTCCAGAGGGGTTGAAGGAGCCGCTGAATGACGTAGAGAAGGCTAGAGGGGGTTGTCTCCTCGTTTTGCGACACAACCTCGTCTTTATCACCGACGACGCTCGGGAACTGCTGTCCTTCTCTCTTTCCTCATCTACCATCGCCATCTTACGCCATCTCTACTTTCGTCGTCTCGCTCCTTTCCTCCGCTTCTGCCCCGAGTCCTCTGCTCTTGTCTTCCGGCGAAACACGATCAATCACTTTTCCCAGTCTGCCGGCATGACACCCCCTTTACACCCACGGCTATCCTCGAAGAGGGCCTGCTTCGTCAACGACGAGTCCTTTCGGCTACCGGACGAATGTGTGATCATCCAAGTGACGATTATCGTGAGATCACACACGTGGGTCTGTCATATCGCTTCATGAATTTTCTTGTCTTACAGAGGATTGTTGATGTCTCGACCTCCAAAATGAGTTGTGCTTCTGAGAGGCTGTATCGACGTTTCAACGATGTGTCAAATTATTATCGATATTAATGAATTTCTAAATAACGAATTAATAATTGATTAAAATATTTCTTTGCTGAAGTTTATTTAATAGAGTTGTTACGTCTTTAAATATTTTGAAGGGTCGAAATGGATGTTAAAATGACAATGCGCGCTTTTAAGTAATTGATCTTGAACTAAAACGCGTGCTACCTCTCTATAAAAACCCGCTTGGCAAAAATTCTTCGTGGATTCAAGATTTAAAGAGTTCAACGGACTTGCATCGTGATAATGATAAATGAGGACGAAACAGTTTACGATTTAATATCAATCTTGGCCAAGGCTGGTGCTTATTATTGCCCATTAGTAAAGTTTTAATAACGCAATACGGTGCTCGGACGGGGGTGGAACCGTTGCGATTTATCATTTTCATCGCTTTATTAACGGCGTTTCAGTTATATTCAACTTGTTGATCGCTTATGAAAGAGGAGCATCGTCTGATATTGAAGCTGCGCGAATTTGCGTTTCCGGGATTATTTTTAGCGAGGTTCCAACTGATTAATCGTCTCAACCAAAGGCAGAATGCTGCAGACGAGATATTTTGAGGGAAATTGATATAATTAAAAAAAAATTTCATATCGAAGCTTCACTTTCATGGTCATAACAAATAATTTACGGAAAGTAGGAGACACAATATGCATCGTTGACTAGATATTGCTTTATTTCACAAAGCTGTGACACAAGTCAGCCCTCAAGGAAATCACAATTTAATCTTTATTATATTCTACAGGGAGTTATCGATCGACGATCCGTTCCAAATTCAAGCTACATTCATAATATTTGGGAACCGATACAATCTTCCGCGATAGAATTATGATCGATAGATCTTTCGGGAAAAATCACGCGCGGTACATCCAAATGCGTTGCATTTCAGATTTTTAAATTTAGAAAATGTGAATGTTTTTCGCATTCGTTCTAGCTCAAGGTGTTGGCAGCGGATCTGTCCGAGGTGAGAAACATGAGTCTCCAGAGATTCGATTTCGCTGCTGAGTCACGATTTCGAGCTTGCCGACATGAAAAGGGGTCCATGTCCCCTTGGGGACATCCAGTATACATCTGATGCCTTAGATGCCTTCCGAACGTTTTTCAAGACTGTTCCTTTTTCCACGTACGCTCGATTAGATAACATAAAAATATGCACAGGTATTTTCTTTAATGTGAAGAGAGAAATTTCAAGCAAGAAATTTATTATTGTAAGAGAAAATTGTGAAAAATAATGATAATTTTTGTTATTGAAAAATGAACGTTACAACCTTCTTATCAGGATTCAGAAAATAAAAGTCACAAAACGTCATCATTTATTTACAAGCCGTATCGTAAAAATAATTTGTTGAAAGAAAAAAATGTTGCCTTAAAAAATGTAAAAAGTACCGCGCGAAACGACAATAACTTGATGAGCGGCATTGACGCAAAGTCACGTTGATGGCAATGAACATGACATCTTTCATCAGGCAACTGGACGAATACCCCAAGTTCGATGTCTGAAGCGGCGCGTGAGTGAAAGTGTCAGCTGTAAGTCATTTCTTGGCCAACAGTAGCCCCACTTACAGGATGGGAGAAGATGAAGAGTCACTAGAAGCGCGATAATTATCGGCTGAGCATTGCGGTAAAGATGTTAACGCGACCTTCGATCCGTAACCTCGGACAATTACCACCTGACATCGCCGCTTGAAAGCAATTTGCATATACAACGCACTTTTCCAACTTCCTTGAAAAGATAGCGCAAAAATAAAAAAAAGTGCCTGTAGCCGTCGACGACGCGTGAAGACGCGCAAAAGTGGCTCGTTACCTTTGCAATTCGAAGCGTCGTTAGCGCCAATCCCTCTTGACAATCTTGACACTCTTCTTCAAACAAATCCGGGGTCAGCCAACGCGAGGACATGCGCGGCTCGCGTTGGTACATGCGTAGGTAAACGTATCAAAAACTTGCTTGAGAGTGTTTTTAAAAACAATGCATATATTTATAATAATTGCAATAGCAAATTTGCTCAACAAGTCTTTGCAAACTTTTCTGAAAATAAATTACTAAGAAGTAAGATGCAAATCCATCATCATTATGCTAATAGCAATAATTAACGCAACAATATATATTTAACTATTTTACCGTGAATTTATATGTACATATATATGTATATAAAAAATTATATAGTACGTATAATTATCTATTCTAGCTATTTCTTAATTTCACGCTAATTTAAAAATCCAAAGTAAATGAATTCTTAAACATGTGACATGATATAATGAACAGTGACGGGTTCATATCGTGGTATTGCTAGCTGTTTTTATTTGCAGCAGCAGCAGCATCACTCGCTAAAGAGGCGGCATTTACGGGAACATTTACACTTCTGTAGGATGCTGTTGATTACTGCCTGAAGCAGAAGGAAAGAAGGAGGTAAGGAGGTTAAGGTCGTTTACCACCCATGACCTCGGCAATTACCATTCGACACCCTCCGTCTTCCGTTTCAAAAGCAGTTTGCATACACAAGAATGTTTCGGCATTGTTCGAAAATGGATAGGTCGGGTTCTGATTGACAGCTGATGTGACCCAAAATCTGTCGCACCGCTAATTTTTCTCGACCATTGCCTCTGTCAGAGACTTTTAGTAGCCCGCTTTGACCGATCTTCGGAATAAAGGGCATTTTAATGTTATTGATTACAATAACCTTGGGGACGGAATATAAAGAAAATTCTTAACTATCCTTTCTACAGTAAAAATGAAGAATACAAAGAATTCTGAAATATGTTTTATTTTTAAACTGTAAAAATTTAAAAAAATGAAGTTCTTGCATAAAAACTTTTTTATTATTCAAGTTGAAATATAAATTAAAAATTAAATCGTATTATAAGGAATTAAACGATATAAATATTTTTAAAATTTTTGATAAATCTAAATTTACAGCAAAATTATTTAAACGCACATTTCATGCATTATACATGTATATAATAAATGTTATTAAATAATTATCTGAATATAAATAAACAAATCTATTATATATCTACAAATAATAAATGATAAGAGATTAATAAAGTCTATGCAATGTAATATATAATTTGTCAATGTATTTCCCTCATAATTTTTTCTACGATCAGCTTTATTATTTTACCGTATTACAAACAAGCAGTCATAACAGATGCCATTGTACATAAACAGTGAATATCGAGAACGAAAACATGAGACCAAATATTATGTAAGACATAATGTTATTAATCTCAACAATACTTACAAAGACAATATCGAGAACGTTGATGCAAGCAGTACCAGTGAGAATAAATTTAGTTTACGTGTGCCAATTTTGCAAATTAAATAATTTGTCAACTCTCTCTCTCTCTCTCTCTCTCTACATATTATATATAGTATATTATATAATATATTTATTATGTAACATTATATAATAAATATAATAAATAAATAAATTTTGAATAAGGGGTAATATTAAATTGAGTTTATTTTTTTTTATTATTTGTTTTTCAATATATTGCTCAATATATTAATCATTTTATTAATGATCGAGAGTTTGAGAACAATTAATCGCAGCGACTTTTAGTTTTCTTCATATCGACCTTTGATATTATTCTCTTTCTTATATTATAAACAGTATCGAAATCTCTCAGTCGAATCTTTATAATATGCTATAATTGGACAAAAAAAAATATAAGAACAATTATAACAATGCATTTAAATATCTTTGTATAAAAATTAAGAATATTTATATTAGTTAAAATTATTCTTTTTTAATCCGATGAAAGGAGTAAGATAGCAAATTACATTTATGATGTAATTATAACTTTGACTTTCTTTCTAGTGAGAAAAATAGTGAGAAAATATCAATATGCATTTGCACGGAATACAATGGAGCCTCTTTATTGATTTTTTAGTAAGTTTAATTTTATAAGTAATATTCATTGCAAACTCCTTTTAAACATATGAGTTTGTGGGCCTCGCTTTTCTGAAAACCGAGAAACAGCACTCTGGAAAAGTGTTGTTGCTAAAGGTAAGTGCAAAGGGATGTCTCGAAGGCACGAAGGTTCCGAGAACGGCGAGACGAAGAAAGAGCACACGGCAGCGCCAAGCTAAGATTAATGGATGTGTATTGTCGGCATTTTTTCAAGCGTTTTAGAAACACTTTTGAGACGAGGAGAGCGTCTCATTTTTCAAAAATTCTGGCGCGCGTATGGGCCTCACAGAAAATCGCATCGATTCGCCTCACGCTAATGGTTTCGAATTAAACCGTGATCCTCTCGCGCAGGTAAGTCACATATGTAATCTGTACACAGTCGTGCGTTAGATCGTTTAAAAATAGATATTGATAATCGTGACGTCAATTTCCTGCATACGGACAACGCACAATGTGGTCTTGCGCGGTCTTGCGTAATTCGCGATAGTAATATTTGACCTTCATTAGATATTTGCATTGTACGAAGCGAAATTAGCTTAGATTTCGTGTCTTCCGCGGGAAAAAGAAGCTTAAGTAGTTTGGGTGTCGGATTATCCGGATCCAAACAAGTCGCAAGGGATCATCCGTCGGCGCGTCAAAAACATGCCAGACTAGCGATTTGTGTTATTTAACAGTAATTTAAAGACTTACGACAAATCACGAAGTCCAGGCTAAAACTGGATAGAATAGCCGGTCAACGTGAAAAGTGGCAAGAAACGTGACAAAGGTGGAATAGGATAAAGTTGGCGCCTTGGGACCTTCGATCCTTCTTACGGAGAGGCGAAGATAGGAGTTACAGCAGCTGATGAGCCGTAACCGATGGACGCACAATAACCCTCCGTAAGCAGTACCGCTATCTTTCATTCCCCTTTTGATACTCCTATCGACCTTTATCTTATTTCAACTTCACGTCCCAACTGCATAAGAAAATTCTCAACAACCCAATTGTGTGCCTCGCAATCTTACCATTCCTGATGCAACGTGTCAATCGGCGCATACCTATATTCTTGTATATTCGATCAATGAACCTTGGTATTCAGCGAGTTCGTTACGATGCGCATTATTTTTATGGTGAAGTTCTCTGCTACATTGATTGATATTATTGCACATATTATAATCTTATATTTATTGTTGCCATAATGCGCGTCCAAAAACCATCGAATATCGCTTCGATCACAGAAAATAGACTGCAAAATAGTTTTTGTTTTACTGAGGCATGAATTTATTCAATAATAAAAATTTAATTATTATGATACATAAATGTTTGAAGAAAAATAGAAAGTTAACATATTGTTTGCTAAATCTTGTTTAAATCTAATTGCTTTTAATAAAAATTTATGTTAAAACGTAATTTCAAAACGTTAAAATTTTAATAAATTTTAATAAATCTGCTTATTAAAACAAGATCAATACATGTTTATATATTTTATAATCTGCTTTTAGGAAAATATTTAATTTAAAAGTACTATAGTGTAAAAGAATAAACGCGTATATTTCATACTTTTAACAAGATTTTTTTCGCGGAATTCGTCTTGAGTCGAAACTTTCCCATGACTTGCTTTTTTTTTTGTCGGCATGATCGACATGTCTTCAAAATTTTTGCATTTCTAGGACATTCTTCATAAGAAAGAAAGCATTTTGCATAGTAATAAATCAATCAATTTAACTTTTTGACAACAAAGAAGTACCGAACCCTTTTATGTGGGCGGTATGTCTGTTGGTGACTATTGTACAATAATAACTGAGACTTATTCAATGTTATTATAATTTCTACAACCATTTATTAGCTGATTTTGAAAATTTTTCTTCTACTTTCCCTATCTCTATTCTAAAGAAAAACGTCTGAATTCTATTCTAAAATGTCTAAATTTTTCTTAAAGTATGTATTGTCTGTTTCATAATTCAGTTATTATTATATTTAGCTAGTACTATCTTCAATTTTTTTTCTTGGAAAAAGAAGATCTTTTAAGTAGGAATAGATTTTTCTGAAAATATATCATTATTCTTTTAGTCCTCACTATTTGTCGTAATACGACGCGTTTTCAGATATAATAAATGAAATATTTTTAAATATGTTTTTAAAAATTTAGGGAGTGTATATTTTTCATAACTGTTTACTTGAAAAAGAAATAAAACAATGTTAAAAATTATGTTATTAAAATAATGAATGATAAAATACTTTCAGTCTTATTTTTACTGTATCATGTAACAAATTTACTTTACAAAGTAATAAAAATGATATTTGAAAAATATATAACAAATTATTATTTTTTAAAGGAATGATATAAGAGATGAATACATAATGCAAGAAGCGCACAAAACCGTTTAATTCAAAAGTTCAATTTCTTGAAGTGAATAATTACTGCGTTCTATTCACTTTACTTTATTCAGAGAAAACTTTAATATTTTCCCTGAAAGTTTGATGAGTCTATCGAATGCTATGCTCGCCCCCACTTTTCTGCCCTTTTTCGGCGTTCTTTAATCATTCAAAGTGAATCAATCACCTATCTAGAGGCTTGCAATCGCGCCAGTCACTCTCCAGCCGCCGTCACCCAGAAAACTTTGGTGTCCCTCATACCCAAGTTCACTCGCAGACCCGACACCAAATGACGTTATCAAAAGGGAACATTTTCCATCGCTCTTTTTTTCTTTTCCTCATCTTTCAAGCTATAATGATAAAAAAGAAAAATACGGGATACAAAAAATATATAGAAAAAATATATTTTTTTTTCATTACTCGCATCTCATAATGGCATGTAATACATTTTTCTTTAATCAAAATTTCAATTCTTGCTTAAAATCACTTATATTTGACGATTAATTAATTAAAATTTAAACTAATCCAATTAATGCTTAAATTTGTTGTTCGCATTTTATATTGAAACAACATTAGACATTTATATCTTAACATTTTTTAATAAAAACAATTTTGATTCCTGTCAAAAAAGAATCTCAAGAATACAATAGAATGCATTAAGAATACAAAAAATTTCCAAACTTGTGTAAGTAATATTAATAACTTTAAAAAACTAAATAATATAAGAGACGGAATTAAATCAAATTCTGTATATACATTGTTTAATCTACATTTAATGTATAAGCAAAATATACAAGCATATTTATAGCTTATAGAATATTGGGGATTGGAGATGATCGTATTCCAGGCAATATCCACGCCGAAAAGCATTCGCATAAATGTGCATTCTATTAAAGGGCTATGCTACGTGAATAAGAGAATTGTGTACCCCTTTTCTGAACGCATAAAAGAGAGAAGGGGTCATATGCTTTCGTCTCCTTCGACATTTCAGCCCCATAGATCCCATGTTCACGAGGTTTCGCATTCTCTCTCTCAGTCGATCCTGCTGGAGAGAACCAATCAGCGATCCCTCAAAACCCTCTTGCACCCTGCAGCCCGCAGCCACGCCTGCCAATATAGGGTAGGTACCCTCGTCAGATCGACCCTTATCCTTTTTACCCGCCTTCCTTCTTTTCTCTCCTCTTGCTGGACCCAACTCATTTCGCAAAATGGATTCCGCCTGGTTGTTTCCAGTGATGGACCACCATGTTTGTAACGTAATATTATAAAATAAGATTTAATGCAATAATATTCTAGTTTTATTCTATTTACTTTCATTATTCGAATTAAATTATGTTATTTATGTTACTAGAATGTTTGTTTTATTAGACAAAACCATTTATTAATTTAATCAAATTTCTGCAAGTGTAATCGCTTTAATTTCTATTAATAGACATCTTTGTATTAATAAAACATTCATGTAAATGAATGTATTATGTAGAAAAGAATATTAGTGTGCGCGCACGTACCACGCTTATTTTCTCTATGTATGCAACATTATCATTTAATTATTTATAGAAAATACACTATTAATTTGTACAACAAAATTTTTTAAAGCGTTTAATGTAAATTAATTAGAATTATTCCTCATTGTTGCCATGAATATTATTTATTACTTTTGCAAATGCATCGATAAAGTGGAAAGTTAATGCCACCAATGTAGTTATTGGATGTAAATTTATGCAAGATATACTATACGATTTATCAATGTATATGAAAGTTTTGATAATTGACACATATATATACATAATATGTATATAACGATATATAATTATCGCTATCGTTATCGCAATGATACAAAATTATTCTAAAACACACGGTTTTTCAAGCTGTCGACGTACAAAATTCTTGATAATGAACTTACTGAATTCCTGCATTAAAAAGTATGTAATAGCCTGAAAATAACACTGTTGGTTGAAAAGTCGCGAAAGTTATTTGGTATGCACATATATTATTCAGTCTCGCGGAGAGTATAAAGTTAAGCCTCAAACCACCATGTAGATAAACGGACGTGACGATAACCGGTGACCATTTCGATGTCTACCGAACAGCCGATGAAGAAGGCAGATGAAACGTACGAGTTATAATAATCCGTGATAGCAACGGTGGCGATGTCGAGGAGCGGAGGAGCGGCTGTGCTGTCACAAAGGCATGCGCCACCCACCTCGACCTGGACGCTCACATCGTTAATCAACTGCAGCGGGACCCCGTAACTTTCGAGGTACCGATCCACAGGTATGGCTTCACCTCGTTCTTCCTCCGATCTCGATATCTCCACCCAAACGCGGTGTCAGTTAGCTAAATATGATTCGGGATTAAAGCGCGTTTTATTTCTAATTAAACCTCACTTGTTCGCGATGACGATCGATCAAAATTATTCCCGCAAACCTGCATTTAATCTTCTGCGATGTGAAAATAAACCCGACCGCCGCATTATAAAACAAGCTTTTGTTCTTGCTTGATGCGCAGATATGTGATGATAGGAATGTAACGTAATATTACGATGGCAGTCATGATAAACGTGGAGTACGTGAACTGCCGCGTAAGGATTAAAGGATTTACAATCTATTATTACGAAGAAAGCCTTCGTAGAAAGCGCAGAAAGAAATGGCCCCAGTTGGCGTACAGTGCTTTTAAGGGGCTAAGAAAAGTACGAAATACGAGGGTTTTCCTTTTCTATGGTGGCACCCTTCTATGATATTCCCGTATAGCGGCCCCTCTTCTTCCACACGAAGGGGTGTACAGTGGGATCGAGCAGGATGGAAGCAGATTAGGGGGACTGGGATGAGGGGTAGAAGCGAGCCAACCCCACCGCCGCTTAGCCAGCAACCCTCTTTCTTTCCCCCAGAAAGCTTCGAGGCTGGCTCAAGGAACGCGACGTAACAGGAACGAACCGGGAGTGAAGGGGGGGAAAGGGGGGGGCAGAGTGCACAGAGATGAAGGAGGAACGGAGAGAGAGAGAG
>VBVQ01003898.1:0-16789 GCA_011636635.1 Tetramorium simillimum
ATTTTTGAGGTCGCCGAATCCGAATCTGATGTCAGATTTTCAAAATTCAAAATAGCGGATCCAATATGGCGGTTCAAAATTCGAAAAATACTTGGATGTCTTTAAGTATTTTTCAATTTCGCTGGCGAACTTCGACGGTGAAATCGCAAGTAGTTTAGACATTGCTGAAAGTGATCCTGTCCTCACAGATTAGATTTCTCGACGCCAAAGAGATTTTCCAATCGATTGAAAATGAACCGCGATAAGCTACTTTTCCGACATGTGCTTCTTTACTACGCCTGCGTTTTCTCCCAATTTCTTCCACTGGGAGCACAAACTATATTGAAAATCTATAATATACGTAACGTACCCTAAAGATTTTTAGTATAGTATATGCTCCCAGTGAGAGAAATTTGAAGAAAAAGAACGCAGGGTTTTTCGACCTCAAGAAAACCGCAGCTGAAACGCATCGCTTATTATCCGAAGTGTATGGTGATGAAACTCCATCGGAAAGAACATAGAGCTTGGTTTGAACGCTTTCGTAGCGGTTATTTTAACGTGAGAGACAAAGAACGTTCCGGACAGCCGAAAAAAATTTGAAGATGTCGAGCTGCAAGAATTGCTCGATGATAATTCAACTCAAACGCTCTTAGAGTTGTCGAAAGTGTTAAATGTTACTCCAATGGCCGTTTCAAAACGCTTGCATGCCATGGGAAGAATTCATAAGGAAGGAATATGGCTACCACCTGAATTGTCAGAAAATGCCATTTTGAATCATTTGTCTACGCTTGCCAAGCAAAGAAAAAAAAGTTTCTTGTGGCGTATCGTGACTGGTGATGCAAAATGGATTTATTTTGATAATCCCAAGCAGAGAAAATCACGGGTGGATTCCGGCCAACCATCTACTTCAACGCCGAAGAGGAATATTCACAGGTATATAACCTCGCTCTGCATTTGGTGGGGCCAAAGAAGTGTGCTGTATTACGAGCTCTTGCGTCCAAATGAAACCGTTACAGCTGATCGCTACCAACAACAACTATGCCGATTGAGTGATGAGTTGACGCGAAAAAGACCAACCGTAACCAACGAGCGCAAAGTCATTCCTTTGCACGATAACGCTCGACAGCATGTTGCGAAAAGCGTGAAGACACTTCTAGATCTTGAATGGGAAATCCACCCGCATCCAGCGTACTCTCCAGACTTGGCACCATCGGATTACCATCTCTCCCGATCAATGCAACACGCACTTACGGATACACACTTCTCCAGTTACGAAGAAGTCCAAAAATGGGTGGATGAACGGATTGCCTCGAAAGACACCGCGTTCTACCGTCGTGAGATTGCCCTGTTGCCGGAGAAATGGGAAAAAGTAGTAGAAAATGGAGGACATTATTTTGATTAAGGTATTCATTCATCTTCCCTTCGAAATAAATCAATTTTTTGGAGAAAATTTGATTTATTTAAAAAAAACGGCAGGAATTAAGTTTATCACCTAATAGTATCACGCCTCTTTATTGTGCCAAACACGATTGAGTATACATTTTTCTTTATTTCTCATAACTTGCACTACCGAACGCTCCCAATATTAAATATAAAAAAATTTAGTTACAAGGCACATTGGATGAAACGCTCAAACATGATATGAATACTTTTCGATATAGAGTCATCATATGCAAGGACATCAAAATCGGTGAGCAGTCAACTGTGATATCTCCTTGTTAGTCATCCCAGTGGGATCTTCTGGTTGATAAATTAATTTGTCACGTACTGGGATTTAGAAGTTCACGCTTTAAATAGAATGTACATTTGTATTATTATTCTGAATATAAAACATCGTTTAATTCTTATGTGAAAATATCACAATAGTTTAATGCAAGTTTCACATTTTAAAATAATGAACGAACATTAATTAATAAACAACAGGAATTTATGTAATTATGTTTATGTATCCAGAAACAAAACTTGTCTGAAATTGCAAATTTCTGATAACTTTTTTAGTTATTTCATATGTAAGACATTGATATATGAGAATAATTAGAAGTATTAAATAATCGATCGAAATTTGCAGTACAAATTCTGTTTCAGTAACACAGAATGATTATGCTCCTGCATTGCCAGCATCAAATTAGCTGTAAGAGTTTAATTAGAATCTTAAATGAAAAAGATTCTATGTCTGTTTTATGTAAACGACCACCTGAATGAACCGTTCGCATCTGCAGATTATCATTTGAAATGTTTATATTATTTCATTTCTCTCGTCTTGCAGACATGCCTTTCAATATTCTTTTGTATCTTTGAAATAAATCCATTTCACAGATTTCTAAACTGCATACAATGAGAAATTTTTAAGAATATCTTGTAAATAATTTTTTAATAAATCAGTTGTAAATGTCAGTTATATATCAATATAATTATTTTAAACTGACAATATTTATAATTCAGAAATTCAATTAATGTTTTAAAAAACTATATGTATACATATATAAGAATGATTTAGTAATTAGTATATTTGTACGCACAAGATTTGTAATTAAACAATTCGAAAAGCATATTTCTCATTTTTAACGCGAAAAAATTTGCTTTCTTTTATACAAAGATTCGGCAACATTTTATATGCTCTTCAGCTACAAGAAAAATACATGATAACATCTTTCATGAAAAAAATTATAATATATTGATGAATGTATAATTGGCATATAAAGATATACATATATGTATATATACTGCATTCACATTGATTTAATTAATATTATTCAACTTTACATTAATGTAACGAAAAATTTATAACAATCATAGTTATTTTAGAAAAAAAATTCATTTTTATTGTTTATTTTAGCATTAAATTTATATCCATTTTTATCGTTTTCATCTTAGATTTTCAATATTTTTATTACATATTTTCTTTTTTGTCAATTATATTGTTGCTACAATTATTGACTTAATTATTTTGTTGCCAACGAGCATTGCGACGAATTTAAAAGTTAAATTGCATGCAATTGACGTTGACGTGCATTCGAGAAGCGCGGATATTTATGTTATTATTGGCTAATAATAAGTGCATTTATGAATTGGCCATGGTCAAGTATGTATACGTTTTTTGTTTTAAATACGAGACGTTTGCTGTCGACAGCAATTTTTTTAGTGTGTCTCAATAATGCCGTGCACTGACCCGAGCGGCAACCATGCTTCCGAAGGTTTTTCTAATAATAGCGCATATCAGTGCTCTGAAAACTGATTAAAAAAATCGCTCGATATACGCCAGCCAGGATGTCCCATTAACAAATTAGCACGACGGCTATATAGATAAAAACATTGCGATTCACGTCTTATCTGCAATCGTTTGGCCATAAAGGACCGTAACCAGTCTCTCTTTTAAAAATAGTTATATAACGTATGTAAGAATAATGAAAAATTTTTACATTCTTGAGAGAGAGAGAGAGAGAGAGAGAGAGAGAGAGAGAGAGACTATTGTTTAAGAACAAAATGTTGTTTCTAAGCGGAGTGAAATGCTTATTTGATCATCAAATATTTTAAATAAATTATTAAGATTTAAAAATGAAACAGTATAGTAAAAAAAGAAATTAATAGTTCCAAATATTTTTGTTTTTTTTTTGTGAAAAAATTCAATTTGTTTGCATTAAAATGGCGAAACTGTTATTTGAAATAAAGAAAACTGACGAATCACTCTTTTGGTAAAAACCGCAAGATTAAATATCACTTTTTGTGCATACGCCGTGAAGTGTATTACGTAATATAACGTACAGCGACGGTATGTGATTTATTTTGAGTGAACAGATATTTGTTGTAATTCATGTTGCGAGTAAAATATGGGGGGGTAGCAACACAGCGCGAATAGTTTCTACCTGCAATTCATAGGGTTTATCACGTGAGTTATGTTCTCCGTAGGAAAAAATTGTTTTGATAAATTATATCGCATTAGTCCGGGCATACTGGATACACGTTTCGTTTATTATACACATTTGAGATTTGCGTGCCGGACGGCTTCCTCGTATTTTCTGCTCCGCGTATTAAAGTATGGGAATCAATATCCCTTAGTGGATATCAGCTGCTATCTGCTTGTACATAAATACGATCGAGTGTCGTGTAACGAGTTATCGAAGTTCTCGGCCAATCAAGATACGATAACGAAAAGATACAACTCAATTACTGAAGGTTAAAAATTGATATAAAATTCTGTCTGATATAATCTATATATATATATATGTATGTAAATATATATAATAGAAGGATAATTTCTTCAAATATTTCAAATACTTTTCTTGTAACTAGGCAAGGTAGAATGACAAATTTTAATCATAAGTTTCAATTACCTGCGTATGACCAAAAATAAAAACATTTAATTTAAAAGTTAATGATTAAATTAAAATTAAGATTTCGTTATTCTTCGTGTCTTTATCTCTTCTCTATTTATTCTGAAAATTAGAAATAATTATAAATTATTTGGTTTGGAATTTTAAGTAAAGAAATGAAATGTTAAATCAGATTAAACATATTCTAAACTCGACTAATTGTAAGCTGTCATACTTAATAAATTATTCCAAACAGCATTTACTTTAAAAACAATTTTTACATTTTTGATAATTGCAATTGGGTATATTTAGAGGTAAATATCCGCGTCGAACAATGTCTTTTTACTTCTCGCTATTCGATCGTGATAGGCGTCGCGAGTTTATCTCGCGAGCAGCGTAATCACTGTTATTTCATCCTGAACGGTAATGCTCCGGCTTAAAGCCGCTCTACTTATACGCATTATCTCCCGGCAGAGGCAGTACACAGAGAGTGAGGAAGAACGAAAGAGAGCTGGGTCTCCGGGCAATCATCGTTTTCAAGCGTCATTACGAAATTGCTTTGGCAAATGAAATGCACGCTTGTGCGCGCGCGCGCATACGTTTAAATTGAGATTTATTGGAGAAAATCAAAAATACGTCATTTCCTACTTCTTCCGTCTGACGTCGCACGGTACATCGTGAAGCTGTCGCGCCCACGCCGGTGTACATACATCGACTTACACGAGACACACAAGACGGCCGCGTGCACGTAATTACACGGGCAAATTCGAGGGAGACTCGGGGGAGCGTTTCGCCAGGGGTCAAAATCATTTTGTTTCTCGCCCGCGCCGACTCCCTTTCATCATGTGTTGAAAAGAGCATCGTGGAAACATGAGATGGGAGTGAGCAAGTGAAAACGCTCTAACGAAACCACTAATCTGATCAGTTCAAGAATCGTCGTGTTTACAGTTTTCTTCCTGGTCGAAAACCACTTTTTAAGGATGTTCTGGCTATACAATCCTAGCCAAAAGTTACTTCAATATGAAATTAATAAAATTCAATGCTTTTAAAGATTGAAATATGCATTAAACGTGCTCATATCATGTAAATGTCTTAAATAATGTCATTTAATATGATATTTGGCACCATAAATATATGATATTTGCCACGTTGACATGTACATTATAACTTTTTTTCGAAACTATGCACTGTATTTTATCAATAACTCGGTAATGAGATAGTGAATCGATTTAAACTTTTTTTAGAAACGTTGCTCAATGTTTGATTTACCTACAAATAAAGTTTCAGAATATTGGCAATGTTGCTTCTTTATTATTTTATTCATATAAAGAGAATAATGCTGTTTTTCCATAAGAAGACATGTAAAATTAGAAGTACCTGCTATAACTCGTGAACCAGTTAGAGAATCGGCTTCAGGTTTTTAACCACGTGTTTAGATAACAAATGGAAACAATCTATAAAAGTTCTACGGTATTTTCAATGTAACAATGTTAACGCCAGAACATCCTTAAATGGAGATTTTTTTTTACTCAGCTAGACGCGCACTCTCTTTGAAGGAAATGGAATATCTTTATCCCGTTGAGGTCATTGGGGACCAATAGACCCCAAACTAAATTTATTATTACGTAATAACGTATCTCTAAACGTAAAAAAAACAAATTTATTCACCCTATTTTGTTTCCGAAAAATCGCCTTTTTAAATTTACACTTTTTGTCCGTTGCGGTCACAAGGTCCAAAGGACCATACACTAAGTTTATGATTATACGTATCTCTAAACGTAAAAAACAAAAACAAATTTATTCAATTTATTTATTCAATTTATTTCTTGTCATAAATTTATCATTTCAAACTTCAAAATAAATACGGCAACTGGTTTTTTCTACATGGAGGTCCAATGGACCCCGTGTGACCGTTATATACTTTTTTGGAGGTGTGACTTCAACGGGTTAAATGCAATAAAATTCCTGTAACGATTTTCCGCACGATCATGACGACCGCGACGCAGCGACACATGGCGATCGAGACGATCGATCTTACAATTAAAGTACACCGCGATAATTTGACCGGCACGGCATCGAAGCACGGTCATCGAATTATTTTATTGTTAGTGCGGCATATTAACAGCATCGCGCCACTGTCCAGTGACGAAGCAAGATCGCGATCGTGAAGGCAATCAATCGCGAGATAAGGGGTGGCTCTCAGCCGCTCCTCACCGCGTCAATATATCACGAAACTCCACCGACTCCACGATCGATCGATCAAGCAGCGGGTGCCTTCAATTAGTCGGCGAAGTTAATTAATTTGACTCGATCGCAATTTACATAATACAGACACGCCGAGTGCGTTCTTCGGCTCGAAAACGCCCGTAATTGCCGCGTCGAATGCGCACACGCTTATGCCGGCTGCAACTACGAATGATTATCGGGAGATGTTATCTTCCGGCTTCTGGCAGCACGAAGCTACTCGATGAATGGATCAAAGTGCGCTGATTGAAATGCACGAAACCGCGGATGCATCCCGCGCATCCATAATCAGACGGTGCGGTTGAGGTTCGACGAATTGACAGAGAGCAATCTCTGCAAATTATCGTTAATACTATAGCGGCACTCGCTAAGCCGCATCGTATTCGTTTCTACTATACTAACACAGCTAAATTTATGCAAACTATACGGATATACGGGCGTGTTCCGTATAGCATTCTAGTGCTTAATCAATTGTAATTCATAATTCAAAGCATGATTATAATATTAATAAAAAAATTATGTGCATTCGATATTGTAAAAAATCAAAAATTACCAAAGTCTTTTAAGACAATGCCCTGTCGGATATTAGGGGATGCTGGATACCGACATTACATTTACAGTTATTTCGTAATGAACAAGAAATCATCGAATTGGCTTTACGGATTAAAAAATCCTTTTACAGGTATAAACTATAAAGTGCGCACGAAAACAAACCCTGCCTCGGTCTTTAATTGTGCAGAGCAGAATTTGTTTTCGTACGTACTTTATACCTGTAAAAGAATTTTTTAATCCGTAAATCCAATTCGATGATTTCTTGTTCATTATGAAATGACTGTAATGTCAGTATCCAGCATCCCAGACAACAAGATGTCTAAAAAATGCCTAAAATCGGGACATAAGACGTCTTAAAGACGACTTTAAGACGTCTTATAGTCGTCTTTAAGACGTCTTTAAGGAAAATTTCTAAAAGACGTTTTAAAGATGTCTTTAAGACGTCTTATGTCCCGATCTTAGACATTTTTAGACACCTTGTTATTTGAAATCCTTCTAAGGGAATCCTAAAGTGATATTGTTACCGATGGAGCATGATAATTTCAGATTTATTAATCTTTTAATTGGCTTTACATATTTAAAAATCCTTTTCCAGAGTTAAAGTACAGACAATAATACAACGTGTACGTAAACTAATTTACTGCTACGTTTTATCTTTCCACCGATTTCGCAAGCAGCGGACGAAATTTGTCAGAATGCGCGTGTCATTTTTACTTCTTTACGTATTTGAGAAGAAGAGAAGAAAGGTGACGGAGGGGAAAAAATGGGAAATGTCGCCAAAACTAACGGATCTAATTCCCGTCGCTCGTCGCCCGTCAACTTGTCGATTTTCATAAAATATATTCCGCTCCATTTGTCACAAAGCGCGGACGTGGCGCATTTGAGAACTTACCCCGCTGACAATTCCTACGACGTGAGCTGCCCGTTCACAGCTAGATTTCCGCGGCCGAATTTCTCCAGCGTGTCTCCGAGGGCACGGCGATTCCCCGCGACAAAGGGCAAGTCCGAATACTTCACGTTCGCATGATAGAACTCGAAGAAACGTGCCTCGGCTGATGCGTACCTGGAACTTTTGAAGCTGCACTTCCGCATAAAGAGCTTTTCACGCTGACAATGCGACGCCGTCGACACAATGAGATCGGTATACTGTGTCTGAAGGGGGCGGATGTTGCATCGTATATAAACCGCGGCATTAAAACGTCTGTAAGGCTCCGTGGAAAAATGGAACGAAGCGCGAAAGGTCGGTCGATTCATGGCGCAGTTGAATAGAGGATTGTATAGCCGTTAAACCATAAACAGAACAAAAAAATTACTCTTTGTAACGATGAGATTAATAAAAACCTCATACGTGTGAGTAATAAAATATTTATACATGTATAAGTATTAGTAAATATTTTGACAAATGAGAAAGCGTAGCTTTTACATGAAACAAATTTTACGTAAATGCTTCAACTTTTATGGATTTTTTTTAAAGAATGTTACACATGATCAATCATACATATAATTTGGAATACTGGAATGATAATTGAATCTTTTCAATTATCAAGAAATTTAAATAGAAGCAATTGAGTAAAATGATAATTTAATTGTGAAAGAATCCAAGATTATGTATATGACATTACTTTTTCCTTTCAATCCTACCTTCATACCGAGAAAAATAACCGATAATGCACAATTTGAATTGATTTAAAGTGAAGCACAGACAACCTGTTGACGTATTCGGAACTAAATCGTAAAAGATTGGTGCAGATTAATTCTTTGTGACAATCACGAGACCAATCTTTCAAACGTAAGTTTAAAATTATAAATTTAATTTTAAATTTCATATATGTGATTTCTCGTAATTGTAACATTTTTATGATACATAAATCTTAAAGAGAAATATTCAAAAAGGAAGAAATATACTTGAAAATTTTATACATATCGTTATACATATCGTATAATTAATTTCATTTGCATTTTCGAAATCTCGTTCGATTATTCCTCTCCTAGGTTATTTTTTAAAGTAAAGCTGATATTGCGTAAATATCACCACATTTTCCCTGTATTCTAAGAACTTTTCCCGGCCTTCCCGGGTCGGGCCTCGCAAAGTAGCCACGTTCGCGGAGCGGCAATATTTTTCGGTACCGCACGTTTTTATCACCCGACTGCGAGCGCAATGAAATATCGACGACGTAACGTAAGCATGCACATAAGTTACTGCGTGTGCTCTGGCGGTAATCGCGAGCCCCGCGGTCGTACGAAGAATTATTTGACAAGTAAATCGTCGCTGAGAAATGCACGTGTCATGGTCAAAGGCCGCATCCCGGCCATTTCCAGATTCGATCGATTCGCAGTTGAGAAAAAGCAGCAATTTTTCACAATCTAGCTAAATATTTTCTCACTAAGTATATCCTTCTTGGCCAAATTGCGGTAAAAATCGAAACAGCCGAGATGTTGCAATTCACAATCGAATTTATTAAACGTTCAGCTACATGAATACGTTTCACGCGCATTACAAACAATTGCATTTAACGCCGCGCGACATGTAATAAAACAAAGTTGAGCAAATCGATCGATAATAAATCTGCCGGCGCTATGACACGCTCATGTTAAATCAATGGACAATTGAGCGCAATTCTATAGGATGGGAGTGCCGGTTTAGAACTCTCGCAACGGAAAAGGCACATCCTGTACCTTGTCAACTGACAGTTGAAAATATACCAGATGCCCGGCTGTGTACGAAAATTTTTCTCGATATTTTCGCCGATAATATTTGCCCTGTCTTAACAACGTCATTTTTTGGAGTGTCGAGAAAAAAATTAAGTTCAGATTGTGAAACGCGCACATAAAAAAAATTATGAAGTTTGAGACTTATTATGTATTGACCGATTGAAAGTTATATAAAAAAATTATATCGCTGTTTTACGCCCACATATAAAAACATATTATTTCTTCGATTTCGTACAAGAGTATTACGTACTCTATCTGCCAAGTCAATTCTAAGAAAAACCTAGAGACCTGCTTTTTGTTCCGCATTAATAATAGCTTTTCCTCGGATTCTCTATCTGCGCTCTCGAATAATTAAAGAACGAAATAATTAAAAAGGAAGAGAGTTCCCTTTGCATTTTATACACGACGCTCTCGCGTATTGCTGAAGACGTATTCCATACTCTGATAAAAACGTGCGTTAAGCCAGCTGAGCGAAATTCAATTATTAATTGTAATAAATAATCAAGCGATATTCCTCAATTTGTCTATTGTCAGATGCAATTACAATTATCAGTGTCCAAACTACACCTGTATAAATACTACGTTATCTTTAATCGTGTGTAGGTCGAGAAATTATTAGTAAATATTTTTTTAAACAGAAACCTCACAAATACGCAAATTTATGAATTATAATTCAGAGTGGAAGCATTTAAATATTGCCGTGTATTAAGTTGAAAAGTCGCGAGGGAAAAATTTATTAATTTTAAGCAGCGTCGACTTCACGCCGCGTCGTGTTTAATCGATGTCGTAACGAAACATATGTAATAATATATTCGGCGATGCGTGTATGTACACACGTTCGAGGAACGGCCGCGCGCACGTTCCACATGACGTAGCAAATAGGTCGCAGCAATTCCATCACGGGCGCAGATAAAAAATCTATCCACCCACGGGATAGGTCCAGTCTAACAGTGCCTAAGTGCGCCCTTCGTACGGCGAGCACATGCACCGTTTTCCTGTGTAACCGAACCCCGATGATATCACATTAACTCACTCATTAAATTGATTACGAGTAGCACAGGGACGATACTATTATATTACTTGACAATCGACCGATGTCTGATAATCTTACGACGGTACTCTCGTATTAACATGACTACGCGAGACTTGTAAGAAAATGCACGGAGGAAAGGAAGTTTGTCAATAGACACGGACGATAAGTTATACCTTAAGGCCTTAAGGCATTTATGTAAAACAGTAACGTCGTTGTTTCTCGGTAACTTTGAAAAATATATGTCTCAAATATGTACCCAGGTAGGAAAGCATACAGAAAAATTTTAGCCTCATTTTAATTTTAAAATATAATATATAATATATTGTAATAAGTCTACATTTAAATTTAAAAATCAGTAATTCTAAATTTAATTATTGTAACATTTAGCAATTTTTAAAAAATTAATGTCTAAAATAAATCCCTATATAATTGTAACATTAGTGAGAATCATCTTAGCACAATTATTACTGAATACATTTCAGAAATTAAGTGTGTAATTATTGTAAAAATCGTTGCAGCAAAAATCGTACAATTATTATTCAAGTAATAGAAAAAAAATCTTTTTACTTTTTATTTTTACAACTTTGCGTCGATATTTTATCAATGTTTAGAACTTATAATCAGAAGTTATAATTGTAAAATTCTATTTCAACAAAAGATATGCGTTTTGCAGAATCATCTTAACACAGTTATTGCGTAAGTTTCCTATCTGGGTACCTATGTTGATAAAGAAAACAGATATTTCCTATCAACCTATGTTTTCTTTGTTCATTCGTTTTTAAGTTCCCATACAGCACAAAACTTCCAGTTACATTACAGCAATGTTGCAACAAGATTACAATCTTACAGCAATATTGCTGCAATATAACTGCAAGTTTTGTGCTGTATGGGTTACAACGAAAAAACTTAATGTGTCGGTGTTTCTGTCAAATCCCACATGATGTAATATAACCGTGCATCCGAAATGCACTGAAATAACGTCGGGGCAGAGACCTTGCATCCAACAACCAACGTGAGACGTTAAAGTCATGGATATATACGCGTGTTCGTTCGTCTGCTGCACACGACGTGTCAACGGGGTCACGGCAGTTCGATTACTGTCGAGATAAAGGCGAGATCAATCCTTCCATGGGGTAGGTCGGCACCATGGGGCGTATTCGACGAAAGAAGAATCTCGGGGGAGAGAAATCGGAGGATGCGATACCGGAGGAATTGAGGGAGTGGTTTTAATGCATATACTGAGGCTCATTGTCGCTGGCTTAAGCACAAAACTTGCAGTTACATTGTAGCAATGTAACTACAAATTTTGTGCTGTATGGGTCCTCGCTGATAAAGTCAAGTATCATTAGTGAAGATCGTTTGTGAAGATCTATTAGATTTTTAGAGTATAATTTACGCGAAAAGTACTTTTTACATTCTTTACAATAAATGTGTTTATGGTGATAGAATACTACATCCCGATTAGAACTTTTAAAAAGTTAAAATCAAATTATTTAAAAAAAATTCGCGTAATGTATCCAGAAATGTTTCTCTAGACAAAATGATCGCAAATATTCGCTCTTTGTCTTAAGCTTACTTATTGTTGGTTAAGTGCTAAGTGATAAAAGTGCTCCCATGAATGTCGCTCTTTTTTATATTTTATATTATTTTTTTTATATTTTATATTTTACATTTTTATATTTTTATATTATGACTATTGTATGAATTTAAATAGTATTGTTTTTCCACATGTCTACGCATTGCATTAATTTTTGCATTCTTTTTACAATTAATAAATGTAAGAATTAAAGATATCTAAAAAATAATTTAAATAAAAATTTGTGACAAGTTTCAATTTCAGCTGTTAAAGGTCGATCAATATTACATACCATGAAGATGGCTACTATGCTACTTGTCACTTTGCCGTGTCTAAACACATGAAATCTCATTGTCATTCGTGAAATATAATAGCTTCCCTTTTAAAACCTATTATAGCTTCGACATTTTTGTATTAGGATTTTTGTCTTGAAATGTTCTAAGGAATCTGCTATTAAGAGAAATTTACGGTATTTTTAAAACACCCTGTATACGTTAATGTCTTCTGTATAAGCCTCACAGAAGTTAAACTGTGAACCCAAACTTTTATTAAATAAAAAAATAGAAAAAATCAATGAAGCTATAAACATACTTGCCGCTATTAAAATTAAAAATGATGGAGTCAGTGCACATTCGGTCACTCTAAGGGCCAATTCCACAATTTACTGTAACCGGAGTTCAACTAATAATATCCAATAGGAGAATTTATTTTATACAAAATAAACTCTCCTATTGCGTATCGTTAGTTAAACTTCGATTAAAGTAAATTGTAGAATTGGCCGTAAAGCCTGTATCAGATTACGAATTGAAATTGAGATTGAATTGGAATTCAGCCAATTAGAACAAAGCTAATACGAAGTAATTTTGTAAACATTATTTTGATTGGTCAAATTCCAATCTAATCTCAATTTCAATCCGCAGTCTGATACAAGTTTTAGAGGCTTCCCTAGTAGCACATGCTGGTTTTTTATACGTTTCCTAAACGTTTCTAATATTTTAAATATATTTAGAAAATGTACATGGGGTTATATGTAAATAGTTTTGTCTTAATAATTTGTAATTCCATTTATCTTTTTTTTTTTCTTTTTTCTTCCTCCCCTCTTTTTCTGTAGCGGTAATGGTTCTTTGTTCAATCCTATGTCTGGAAATTTATCGGACGTACGTTGTATCTTTTGAGACGTTGTAACGAATAGCCGAGAATATCGTTGCCCCGTCGCATTCTCGAGGGCTGTACTTTTAATACTGCTGCGCCCTTCGGCAGCCCGTGAGGCATTGTGAACTCCAGAATGGGTCAATCAGTGAACACGGCCTTCGCTAATAGACCGATTGAAGCCAGCTAGTTTTGACAGGTATCTAAAGATCCCATCGAGGCGTAATAATTTTAACACGCTTGAAACGTATTCAAATTCGTTTTGTCACATTCGAAAAATTTATTTAAAAGATTTATTTGACAACTACGTTCCCGACAATTGCGTTTCCGATTAAGGAAATTGTGACAGTCATTGCGAGATATTTTATCAGTGGCCGCCTTTTTTGTATTGTCAATGTGCGAAATGAGAAATGTATTGAAATCACATTACACGTCGCAGTCTTTATGAATAAAAACATGATCATATTATAAATAAGTAGATTTTATTTATTTTTAAGAATACGTTCTATTTGACGCTTGCAACGCTTGTAAGCATTGTTGGTCTTTGTTTAACATATGCTAAACAACAAGGATAAAATAATTTTAAGCGAGTTGCGACCGTTAAATGGAACGTACCTTACGTATAACGCTGAATTTCGCAATGAATTCATTATTTAGCAATTCAAACCGTAAAACACCAATTTTTGCTACTAGAGTGCGCCACGCAACAGGTATGTACATACATGGCCGTATCGACTCCGTGCCAAATTGAACAAAGAAGAAGAAGAAACTATCTGGTTCGGCTGCTTGTAATGTGAAAACATGTTCGGCAAATTGATTTCGGGCATTTTTCAATCCTTGCCGTAAATATCAAATTTGTATTTATGATTAAGAACATTTTTTCAATTCAGAACATATTTATGAGTAAGAAATGCTTTTCTGTTAGCGTTTTCGACTGAGCGAGGTTAACCCAACTCAGGTTACTTTTGGCCAATCACAATTAATCTTCTAAAGAATGGTATAACCGTGATTGGTCAGTTCTAAAAGAAACATAACCTGAGTTGAATTAAGTCGTCCTCGTCCAGCCGAAAACACTATATAGTTGATGTGTATTGTTTTATCAATTTTTAATATATTCACTGTCAAGTGTGTTTTAGCTGACTTTCCATTTATATTAAAGTATTTTGTAAGAAAAAACGATGAAAGATACAAAATAAAATTACAGTATTAAATAAAAATATTTGTAATTTTGGGTTATATTTTTTATTATTACTGAATATAGTTGTCTTATAAATGTTTTAAATAATATACGCATTAATGCAGTCATTGAGATCACCGTTAACCGTCATGACAGTGAATATGTTGAAGATTATTTCGTTCAGCAAATTGGAAATCTTTAATATTATAGATCTCCAATTTAATGTTACTATTCACATTATAGACATAAAATGACAATATAGAAACTGACAATGAAGTCTTAGATAACAAAATGTAAATATGTTATGTATTATGATTTGTGTATTATATTTTGTTAACATATTTGCAGACGAGCCACAAGTCAACTTTCATCTACAGCAGTTGTAGCGTGGAACCCATGGGGTTTAACATTTGTTAGAAACAGAATGCGATATCACTTTCCTCATCCCAATGAAAGAAAACGCATAAAAAAACATGGCTGGTTTGCAAGATTGTCGACACCGAATGGTAGAAGAATTCTCCAAAGAAGAATCTTAAAAGGCAAACATGTGCTGTCTCACTAATTATTGTTATCTTATTCAATTGATATGTATAAGAAAATACATTAAGAAATAAATATTCTCAATTTAATTAAAATCCTTTTTATTATAATTACAACACTTAGTAATAAATGCGAGTTAATTGTCATAGATATTATATACAAACTGACTGTTCTTCATTATCCGCAATTGTATTCTTTGCTTCACCTGGTATTTTAAACATGAGCTGCTTACAGGTCCAATCGAACGGATCTATCAAAGGTGCTTCTATTATTATATCTTTTTTTTCTTTGCCAAAAATTAAGTGCACACTTCTAAGATGTATGTGAGTCGGAATAATTTCTTGTTGTTTTGGTGTCACGTCTAGCAGATCTAGCAAGTGTCGGTTTATCTTCGGCATATCTGAACAAGAATCAGCGAATGGATCGACTTTTAACCATGTACCCATGATTTCTTGGACTCGTGACCCGTGAACATTATCTCCAAGAATCGGGCTGTACAGCATAGTGGAAGCAAACAAACTGATACCATTCCACATTCTCGCAGATGCTTCTATTTCTAATAGGGAACTCAAATTTTGTGTCGAATTAGATAAGACTTTAAAATCTATGTTTATTATTTTGACTTCGTTTCTCTTTGCTGCGTTCTGACTCCATTTAGTCAACATAATAGGCTGAAATGCACATGTAATCATTATTTCAATAAAAATCAATTACTTTGTACACTGCTGCTCATCAATTGAGTTCTTTTTGGGTATAGTCTAACATAGAAGAGCGCGAATTTATGCGAATTTTTTTGTAGAGGAGGGGGGGCTCGAATTCCGAGACTAATGGGAAGTCTAAAGATAGTTTTACCTCCACTCATTTACACTAATCTACATCCAAAAAGAACTTATTGATATATTGCCGTACATAGTGTTGTTCAAAATAACTACACAGAGAGCATATATGGAGATAGATGTACCTTTTTGTCTCCTAGCACAGAGGTTTTTAACATCATCGCTAGATGATATTTTCCTTTGATCTCGTTTGGAACTCTGCTAGTAACTACCCAATATTTCCTATATTTGCCTTGAGTTCGTCTTCTTGCAAAATCTATCTGTTGGCACACCTTATCGTTAATTCCAAAAACATATACTCCACTCAGATATCTACAAAAAGGATAATATATAAGTAAAATAAATTATGTTTTTTAAAGGAAAACGAAAGAAAGCAAATAATATACTTTTCTGCTCCCAAAGACGGTATTAAAATTGGTACATCTAATTCCTTCGCAAGATATGGCAAAGCGTCTTGTACAGAAAAATTCATCGCTCCTACAATCTTATGAGTTAATTGACTATGTTGCTGTGCATATGGTTTATTAAGCATAGATATGCCATAAGGTTTGTTTATTGCAATTATTCCATCTGTAAAAAAATATTTACAGATTAATATTGAAATGTATAATTTTTATCAGTTAAGTATTATATATATATATATATATATATATATATATATGTAGAATAATAAATATAGAC
>VBVQ01003899.1:0-16806 GCA_011636635.1 Tetramorium simillimum
ATAATATATAACAAAATAGAATATTAACAAAACAAAGATTATATTATGTACAAATGTACGCATTTGATTTTGCTTCATAATCGTGTTTTTGTAATAAATTAAAACTTTTGATTAAAATTGAGAAAATATTAAATACAAATACAACAAACCCTATTATTCATACTTTTACTCTGTTATATATAATCTATTATATATAACCATACGTAAATATTTCTGTCTTGTAATTTGGAAGTTAATTAATTATTAATTCATTATAATAATTTCATTTCGTACTTCCAGTATAATAATTCATTGTGATCTCTTTTGTGATCTTTGCAAGAACAATCAATATATTATAAATCTTATGTGATTGTTAAATATAATGCATTTTTTAAAATATTAATACGTATTATAGCATTTTCATTGTGATTAGATTATTCACTGGTCATAGATTTTCAATATTGTGTAATTATGCACTAATCGCGTAATAAGAATCGCGATTTTTATTGTAAATTGCTATTTTCCAAGGTTTAATTAAAAATATTTTGCAGTAAAATAATTATCTCGTATCCGAGATATATCATTTTCTTCGTAAATCTACGACCTGAAGTGCCATTACATCTAATTTGTAGTGTCTCGCTTTCTGAAACAATAAAAAGATGTATGAGTATGAATATGAGTATTCAAGATGCAAGAATGATAATATTAATTATATCAAGATCAAATTATTAATATTTATAGTTACTATTGGACAATAAGAGTATCAATGCGTCACTTTTAAAATTTATCAACTCAATTATTTAAATATTTAAATATATATTATTTTTATTAATCATTTAAATTTTAATCAACATTGTTAAAAATGTTACTAAATAAATTATAAATTGTAATATATTTACAGTATATAACGGTGGTTCAGTAGGATGTGGATGAAATCCGCTTTCTCTGCAATTTGCGATAAAATCCAAACCGTAGTCAGGTGTTAAGATAAAGAATCCTGTTCTGTAAAAAATAATTTTATTTATAATAAAAATCATAGCAAATATTAAAACAAATTCTGATCTAATTTTAATTTAATAATCAAAATTATTATTTTATAATACATTTGTATACAACACGACAGTACGCTTCAACGTTAATATAGAATAGATATTTAACTAAATTAAGAAAAAAAGATTTTTATAAAGCGAATAATACATAGTAAAAAATTTATATTTGTTTCTAAATAAGAAACATTACATATATATATATAGGAAAAATATCAATTTATAATTTAGCTAAATTCAGCTAGCGAGTATTTAAATAATTGTTTAAAAATTCAGTATAAAATGTATATAAAATTTTTTATACGTACTCATCATATTTGGGCGCACAAACTATTGCTATAGCTTCAGCCATCATTAATTGATAAGCACAGTGCGTATGAAGATCTACGCTTGATAAAAATGCAGTCTGCGTAGGATGTGTCTATAATATGTAATACATAACATAATTATATTTAAAATAGACAAATTAAAAATAAATAAACAAATCTTTTTGGCAATTTTTCAATAAAGTAAAATTAGAAATAAAATCGCAAAGTAAACATTACGTACATGAATCCAGCCAAGAGTGATAAGATTATGCTGGTCCTGATAATCGAAGATATCTTCTTCGTTATGTGTAGTACAAGAATCTGGGGTGCCAGTTTGTTCCGGTATTAGTAAATGCGTTACCATCAGTTTATTTCGCTCCAATCGTCCAGCCAAAATACCGCATGTTTCTTTATTGCTCGTCGTGTTGCTAAAGGCCAGCGCCAGAAAGCTGTGCATTAATTTGGTCGGCAAAATAACATCGCGCAAAGATAATCCATCACTCGTTAATAAGGAAGGTTTTGTAGAACGATCCACTGTCGGAGTTTTTCTAAAAAAAAATATTAAATATGACAATATATGCATGTGTATCTGTACGTTAGTGTAACATTTTAAACGCATCAAACCTTATGATACAATTATCGTCATACATATATTTTCCGATAGTGACATATATTTTCCGTCAAATGACGTTTAATTATCGGAAAATATATATACGTATACTTTTACAACATATACTTTAACAACGTAATTTTAAGCAGCAAGACTTACACATCCTTAGAAGTCTTAAATGCTTTATCATCATTCGTAACGCTTATCACAGTTTTCGGTGCAATGGAAGGCAAATTTTTTGTCTCCACTGATACATTCGCAGTAATAGCAGCTTTAGCCGCTCTGACAGCAGCCAGAGCAGCCATTTTGTTCCTTCTGTTTTCCTCTTCCTTCTGCCTGAGCAAAAAAATATGATACATTACTAATTTCTTAATAAAAATGATTAATTCTATGCTTTTACTGTAACAAATATATAAGACATTAATTAAATACCTTTGAAGTTCTTCTTGTCTCAAACGTTCCTTTTCAATCCTTTCTCTCTCTTTCAAATCCTCTAAATATTTATCAAATTCTGCTTGATATTGATCCAATAACTGTTTTTTCAGTTTCTCAGCTTTAGGGATGACTATTCGTAACGCATCTCTATTCATCGCCCTATCTTTGGCTGATACACTATCATATTGCGGATGGTCCCTTATTTTATCCACAAAAAGTCTGCAATAGGAAATATTTAGCATAAATACATATACATATCTAATTGTAATATTTGATTTCTATATGTCTAGAAAATTTTGTATTTGCACTTATCATTTAAAAATATACTCATATATAACAATAACGTAACAAATTATTATCAATTATTACCTACGTTATAAATTTCATATATAGCGTAAAGGCATTTTCGTAGCTGCCATCTTGCATATTCATGTTTGCTAATCTGACCATTTCCACTCCAGTGCGATAATATCTAAAATCATAAAGGTAAAAAGATTAAAGGAATTAACTCACTTTCAAAATTGATGTAATTATTAGCACTTATCATATCTCTATTAGTATATGCGAGTATTTAAACAGAATGTCATGAATGTTTTAATATATGAATTCCGATTCCTTGTACATAAGTCTTCTCTTAATTTTTACAAATTAAAAGAATTTTTAAATAGTTTTCTTGCTAGTAACATTTTACAATTATATCTTAATATAATGAATTGATTTTTTACCTTTTAGGCGCAATATTCGGGTCAATTTCTACTCTCGAGGCATGCTCCGTGAGTGCCTTGATCCGTTCCTTGGGATCTGTGATACCCATTTCTTTCCAGGACTGATTGGTTTTATTCATTTTTTAGGTTAGTTCTGCTAAACTTCTAATATTAATAAACGGCTGAAAAATCTTCAGACTTTCTTAATTTTTCAACGTTGTAAATATCTTTCTCAGCGTCATTTTGATATTTGAGATGAGAGAAAAAATATAGAAAAATATTAATTGTTCAAATTCTAATTAAGATCTGCCGCACCTGACAAATCGTAATATCTGTGATTTGTGCTCTTTGATAACGTTTGATAGCAAATTCGATGCACTGACTTGGCTCCACTGACTCTCTCTTTCTCCCTCTCTCGCCCCTCTCTATCCAACGTTGCAAAGGTTGTTTTACATGAAGATATCCAAGGCCGGTATTCATAAGACTTGTTTACACGGCACCGCTAATCGGGTTTCGTCCGTGTTGTCACGTAACCAATCGTAATCCAGTTTTCAGAAGAATGGAATAGCTGTGATTGGCCGGCCTAAAGCTAAGACTCCATTCGCGCGTTTCAGCTACGGCAAATACTGGATTGGGATTGGTCGATTTCCTTACTGTTACGTTTTACGTTCTTACGGAATTTTATGTGTGATAGCTTTTAGCAAAGACTCGAACCTTATCTAGCGAAGACATGAAGGCCGATAAGTGAAGGATACGATGTGACCGCGTGATTCTAAAAAAATATGTTTTCCATTCCTTTACCTACAGCGAGCAATATCATTTGCTAGTTGTGATAAGAGAAATGTATGGTCACGATGTTCATTCAAAATGTTAGATATATCCCAGGTAGAACAAAAATTTATAATATTATATTGACATCAAAATAACGCTAAAGCAATAGGTAAATGACATAATGACATTTTGATGTCAATTTGACATCTTTGTGATTTCTTGTTCTATCTGGGATACGATCGATATTAATGCATAAAATATAACAGTGGCTATTTATTCAATTTTAATTAAAATTACTAATGTAAACTGCATTCCGTCCTATTTATAATTAATTATAACTAATTTAATATTATACCAATCATTAGAACTTTGTCAATGCAAATAATTAATTATAACCACAAACATATGGTTAATTTCATATAATCGACAACTGCAGTTGTAACTACTCTCCTGCGATACTAAAAACATAATTATTAAAAATTTAACGGTTAAATAATTATTTGTATTAATAATAAATGAGGAATGTTTTCGTGTGATTTGATAAGATTACAGGTAAATATTTAATTTTTCTTTTCGAAGCGAGGTCTTTGTCTCGTTTCTGCTCGCGAGCGACCAATTAAACATAATATTCAAATTACATTCGTATTACACTCGTATTACATTTGCGGTTATCGGTTGAATTTTGCTGGAACAGAGTTCGTGATAGTATCTTTAGTAGATTCTAGATTCTAAATAGCAAGGATAATTATCTTAAACAATTACGCTGAGATGTTAATGCGTCATAAGAGGGTTTCTCGTTTCGTAGCTTCTTAAGCGACAAGGCGGCCTCCTTTGCGCGCTTAATCTTGTAGAGTTACGGCGAAGTTTAACCGCCTCTTCAGCATTATAGCTTGTATCTCGGTTGGAGAATTCGGGCGAATAGGAGAACTTTATTGATTGCGAATCGGTGCCCAAGTTTTCGTGGACGAAATGACATCAAACTGCATCTGCGAATCGTCGCGCGCACGATCGATCGCGACGATGTTTCGCGTCGAGGGATGCGACGATCTACTCAAAAAAATTTTTAAATCAATTTCGCGTCGGTCTCATAATAATTTTCTTCATACGTCAAAGGTGCGCGAAGGAGAGGTGGGAGAAAAATCGAAAGAACAAGCGTCGAATTGACGTATGGATTCATACGTGAAGGTTTATTAGGACAGTAACGATGATTGCATTACATTCTCGTAACTTATGCGTGAGACGATCGGGCAAGAGCCTCAAAACAGAATAAGAAAATACATCCGCTGCTTTCAGCGGATACCGAAGTCGGTGCCCCGATCAACGGCCGGGCCTTTGTCCCGGAGCACGACTGCGATGCTTTCGGATAGTTTTAACCGCAGGACAAAGTTTGGAGCGCCCCAGGCGCAACTCGGATAACTCGACTCGTAGGTCCCAGTAATAGGCGGCACGAAAGGATAAAAGTTACGTTTCTAGGACTCGGGAACGCACGCCGCGCTAGGCCGCCCCTCAACTTCCTGCCTGATTACGGGGGGGGCGTTCCAGCAGTACATCGCTATCGGATTTCTGACACCTGATTTCCTCATCGGTTTCTCTTTAGGCGTAAATACGAAAATTAGCGACGGAAGAGATACACGGTACTGTCCATAGGTTCGTGAACATATATACAATATATATATGTGTGTGTAACGATATAATATATATAACGATACTTCAACAAAGAATCTTCAACTTTAAGTACTTTTCAGAAGGCTGCACTGCGTGTAAAGGTTCTCTCTTAACTTTGTGACACATTAACGTTGAAATAACAACAGATATTTCTTTCGCCGATAATTTTCTCTATCGTTTGAATTTACCACGTTTCCAAACTCATGGACAGTGGTATATCTTACGAAAAAAAAAGGAATCCGTTATTGAATTTATACGCATATATATATTATAATAAATTAACTCTCAATCAATCAATTGATTGCAAGCATCAGTTTCATGAAATTAATTATAATTTACATATATCATAAAATTAATCATATAATTAGTGAATTTATACGTATGCGCTACAATAAATTAACTCCCAATCGATCAGTTGATCGCTGAAGTAATAATCGGTCATAAAATGAACGCCATTGTTTTGCCATTGACGATGCGCTCGGGGTGGATTCGGTAACAGAGAGGATTTATACTTTCTCCGACTGTCAAAGCTGCGACCTACCGATTTCTCGATTCGCACCGGCTCTCTCGACTCGTGGATCATTTAGTACGGCTCTGAGACAGTATGGCTATGTATAGTTGACAGCGGTTGAAACGGGTCGAATGTAACAATATTTACATTGGTGATAGTTACATGTAAGCATTTAATAATAGTGCCAATTAAATATTCAATTTGCTAATAGTGTTACTCTTCACACTCTCCTCATTCCTCTCATCCCTCCGTTAACGTGGCAACAACAGAAAAACAGAAAGTGATCTCCGGCCATACACCACACACGCACTTTCCCCTTGTTTCTCGCACGCGACACGCAAACGTACAACCGTGTTACACCGTGTTACAAGTTGCACCATATATCTCGCTTGGAAAAATCAACGAGAAACTTTTTTAGGAAAAACTTTTACCACAACACATAATGTTGTAAACCTATTTAAAATTATAAAAAATATTATAAATCTATTTAAAAAGTACTCGACGTACGATAGAGTCTAACGTACACAATGACAGTATTGCTACCTAGTTATGTATCTATAGATACACAATTTGATATCGAGTTCATAGAAATCCATTTCTCATTCCTCACACTTGTATTATCTTCCATGCTGATTTTCCACACGTACGAGGACACGCTCGCTCGAGATCTCGAACTCGTGCATTTCGACGTGATTTTTCCGCAAGTACGGTCAGATAAATACTAACCACCACGCCCGACGTGCGGAGAACTGTTAGAACACGACACTATTTTGGTTGTCATAATCGCTGTAGTAAGCTCGAGGAAATACATCGGGCCTATAATTTCACTAGCTTGTCTCTTTCGAAATCATTTTTTTGAGAAAGTGGAGGCGCCTTACGTCATATATTGACTCGCAGCGCGAGCGCATTCAACCGAATCTGCCATGAGCCGAGTTCTCGTCCCCTATTCTTCAAGTTTTGTATAGCCGTCGCATAAATAATTCTACAACAGACTGCACTCCCTGATGGGCACTATATTTACTCGTATCTCTATGACGAGGCAGCATCAACATCAACAATTTTTAAAATGGACATATTACACTCGGTTCGATGTACGTGAATCGTATGCATAAACGCATGAATTAACTGTGAAGCGGACTGGTATTTGTTTCGTTAATTTTTTGAGAATATGATGCATATACATTCCAGTGGCACATACTCGTGCAAATTTGCACTAAAAGAACTGTATCAAGTTGTAATTGTAGAGGGTAAAATCTGCCCTCTCTCTTTTTTCTCTTTTACATATGATAAAAAAATTTTCAGAATATATCGTTTAAAAACATTTTTAATTTTCAAAGATATAATTTTGTTTGGTATAATTGATATAACATTTGATATAATTGTGAAAATAATCTACTAAGATTTCTTTATTAAAAAAAACTTGGTTCTCAAAAGATTAATGTTGCATCTTTAATCTATATACTGTTAAAAAAATCATTAATATAAACAGAAACTTTCTAGTGTCTATTATCACCTTTTTTTATATCACTACTAATGAATTGGAAATTTTCATTTTATAAAAAATTAAACAATTCCATAAATATTATCAAATATGTAGGTTAAAATTAATATAATTCTAATAAAAAATTAAAAGTTAACATTTGATAATTATCTTGTAATTAATTTTAAATTTTCTTTAACACAGATTTAATTCATAATTTAATTGCTAATTTAAAATAATATTAAAGAAATAGACAAGTTGCAACGGATAAAGGACGCTTATTAATTTTTCTCTCGATGAAAAATTGACTGCGTTCAGCGGAAGAAGTGCTGAATTTGCAACTGTTGTAAAATTTGTGAATCTGATTGGTGTGTGCTTTTAGATCTAGCCAAGATTAAAAGCATATACCAATACAAGATTCACGATTTTTACAACAGTTGCAAATGCAGCACTTCTGCTGAACACAGCCATTATTTCCTAATTTATCAAAGAATTAGTTAAAAGCTCTGCTTTAACGAGAAAGCCGATAATAACATTCCATGTATACATCTTAGAAAAGTTATATACCGTAAAATATTCTATTTTTAAGCAATGAAACTTAATTAGTGTTAAATATTAATAATAATTAATTAATATTATGCAATTATGTATAATTAATAATTCTGACAGAAAATTCGAATAAAATATACATTTTGCTATACTCAACTGTTGCTCATACAGTTGTACCGATTTGATTTAATGAGAAAATTAGTTTGACTAATGCGATTAGTTTGAATGCGATCGGTTTTTTTTTTGCGTAATACGGATGAAATACGAATTGGAAAGCGTTGATGGTTAGGTACCCAATGTACCCGCGATATCGAATTGTGTAATATTGATGCAGTCCACAAGCTCAAAAAATGTTTCCAAAATATCCCTCTTTAGTCATCACTGGCCCGTAAATTCGGTCGATCACGTATTGCTCATTATTGAAACATTCATCGCCGAAATCGCTCAACCGAATGCGCATTTTTAAGAACTGGAATCGTTCGTCGCTCTCATATATTCCATTAAACGTGTCGATTACGTATTCTCACTGGATGCGAAATTTTCTGAAATTTCGGAGTATTACGCGATTTCCCCGTTAGTTTAACGCTTTTACGTGAAAACGGGGCATTTTCCACGGTAAATACTTAACTATACGCTTTCTAAGGTCTCACGACGCGATTGATCGGCGATTAACAGTATCTCCAGGACCTAATTATCGATTACGAAATGTTCGCTATTGCGAATGATCAGACTTGCTTTCGTCTCTAATAAACTAAGAAAGAACGGGAACATCACAGTCGTATAGAGGATGTACAGTAAAAGTCCGCCCGTAGCGTATTTATGAAGGCGAATTTTTTTCCTACAGTATGTATGACTTTCGAGCGATGTACGGACAGACAATTACGATGACTCAAGGAATTCGTTCCCCGCGCGAGAGGAGAGAAAAACATTACTCATTGAACGATGAGAGAGTATAAACTTAGCTTTAAATAATCGCATGACAAGTGAATCTCCTTAAAGCCGGATCAAGGTGAACGAACGCCGACTAGCACGCACGAACAATCCGCCTCGATAAGTGCAAACGGCGTCGCGAGTCGTTCGTTCGTACTCGTTTCCGTACAAATTTCGTTCGGCCAGGGCACTGCCTTAAAAGAGCACGCGCTTAACTTTATACCATTCTCTCTCGGTATTGAAAGAAACATTGAGTATTAAGGCTGCTTCGCAGCTGCGGACTCCATTCAACTTTCAAATCGTGATTAAAGTTAAAGTTGTAACGATAAACGGAGATCGCGTGCACTTAAGATGCATTTGCTTAAATCGAAACAGCGGCAATGAGTCGTAATGTTTTTTCTTTTCTTTTCTTTTTTTTTTTGCACGACCACCGCACGCGAAACAAAATTTACTTATACTTCACCGTGGAGTAAGAATTCTTCTCGAAGGAGTTAATTGTCGACGGTAACTTACCCACGTAGGCTACTATCGGCAATTTAGCCACGCAGCCAATTAATCCCACTTCTCCTGTTTACGGTAACGGGACTGCTCCCGAGTACCCGACGAATGACACCGTCCGCACGGTCGTTTCTCTTGCGCGCTGTTTAGACGTAAAAGTATTTTACCGCCGATGCTTTCTCCTCGAAATAGTCGACGTGACGCGGACGAATGGGATAGAACGAGAAAGGATGCGTGGACAAATTTAAGACTTCGTGTCCCGGTCGGATAATAGACTTCAGTAACACACTCCCTCCCGACGAATTTGTCAACGAGGTCGTCACTTTCTTCAGAGGGGCTGAAGCTGAGCTATTGGTGATTCTGGATGGCTCGCGTTCTTAAAGTTGCGCTTCGTTGTAAATTGAGCCAGGACTCGTCCGCGTGGCCGCCGCGTGATTGCCTTCCCTTAATGCGACCTTCTGCCGCCGACGAAGAGACAGTTTGTGAGCAGCAACAGCAGTAGTGACAACTGCAGGGGCGAAGGCGCGGTACCTTTAATGAGAAAAGAAAAAAACGATTTCACGGTTACTTTGACTCTGGCTTGATCTGTACCCGATAATGTATTACAGCTTTCAACTCTTTCGTTTGTTTGGTTTTTTTTTTTTGGTCTTCTCTCGCAGTTGATCCCGCGCGAGTGACTCGCACGGCCTGACTATCGATCTGCGTTCTGACCTGCATATGGAACAACGGGCGTGATAACTCATGTTAACGATGGCATAAATAGTAATATACATATCGCACGTTTTGTTCGTGTTTACTTCTCGTGGATTTTTTTTATCGCCGCGCATATGCGGAGCGGAAAAAAAAATTCAGCGTGGGGAGCCGTCGTGACGTAATAAAAAGGCCGTAACATTTTCGCAACAATTGTACACGTTACGGCAATCTTTACGACTGATATGGTGAAATGCGCAAATTTTTTTCCGGTAATCTTTACAAATGGATAAGATTCTGTAGCTCAACTGTCACGTGTGTAAAACAACGTTAAATAATTTCTTCTTCCTTTCTTCCGGGAGATACGCCGTCCCGAGTTTTTCTCATTTTTCGCACTCTCCCGTATTCGACTTTCGTATTTATTAAATTCGACGATAACGACCGTTCACGAACTGATAGCGAATCCTGTTACGCCGGTTTGTTCATTATGCAATCTCACGTTGGTTCCTGCAGGACAAATATTGCAAAGTCAACGATACAATCTAGAATATTGAAACCGCCGCTACACTACAATCTCGCGCCTTGCGGATGGCGAAAATGGGGGTGCGACATTATCGTTGATTGCCTATAAATACGCGTCACATCCGGCCGAGTTCTACTCGCAATTTGTTTCGCAACAATGGCGGGTAATTTTAGTTGACCGGAACCGCTGTGACGAAAATAATTCATATTGATTGATTTCATCGAATCAATTTCTCAAACATCGCGTCAAACAATATGCGAATTTTAATTTTGCATAATAACAAATAATACTCGCAGAGCACAATGGTTTCAGATAAAAGGTGAGCTGGGTCACATATGTATTATTAAAATGACTTAAAATGCTTTTACGGACTCGATCAGGATCAGGATGTAAAACTCCTCTTTCATTCATGGAAGGATGCGGCATCGGGAGATAATAGGCACAGAGAGTTTCAAAGAGAATTATTAGCGGAATCGATTAATAACACGCGATTGAGCGGATCAGTGGAAAAGGAAGGCGGCATGTATCACACGTTTCATACGTTTCGAACGTGCAATCCACGTGGAGTTTGCACATTTTTCCGTTTCTGCAATTGTTACCGAGAGCTCGGGGAACGGCATTTAAACGGCGACCGAACGCTCGAAGATGTATTTCGAGCTATTAAGCCCAGCGGCACCGGGGCTACTCCGACCATTGGGCGCGCAACAATGCTCCAAGTTGTAACAAAAGTTTCACGAATCCGAGGTATTCGACCCCGTTTGCCAGCGCGAAACGAGTGAATAACGGGCTTCTCTCCGCGCAATTCGATTTGACGGAACGGGCTAAAGTACACCGCCTTAATTCATTCTGCCTGCGCTACCTTTTCCAGGCCGCTTCTATCCATTTACGTTGCCGCGCGCGTGACTTTTCGCCTCCTCGAGAGAACGAGAATGCGAATGAACGGATCTCCGGTACAATTCAGAATAGATCCCTTCTACGGGGTTTTTACCGGCCTCTCTTGTCGGGCTTTCCTTTATGTTACAAAAGACTCAATTATTTTCCAGAATATCCGCTCTCGTGTTTTTTTTACGACGTGAACGACAAGAAGAGGAAAAATCAAGAGAAATGACTGTCACAGAAATTGCCAACAAGATATTTAAATACCCGGAACATAATGACCATAATGTGGTTCGTAGTTGCCTACGAAACGTACAAGTCGGTGCTGTTAATTTAAGAGAAACGAGACACCGTTCGGTTGAGCTTTCCAAGAGAGACCATATTAATTCTGTGCAGAATCCGTCGCGTTTCAAAAATTATATTAAGTCCAGAATTCAGTTAAATTCAAATATGTTGTACTTTTAACTGTAATATTGCAGACAACTCTGTTCCCTTTTAAGATTTCTTTCTCTCGGCAGCTTTGAAAGAGAAGAGATTTCTTTCTCTCGAGATTTTATGTCTATCTTTTAGAAAAAATTTCTATTCATCTGCTATTTCAGCTATCTTTTCTGCTTGATACGTTTACATCTGAATTAAAATGAATAAGAATATTTGCGTAATAATGGAACGTGGATGTGAAACTGCAATTTCTTTTGTAAATATGCAAAAGTATAACAAGCACTTCACGTATGATGTATCTGTTGCAGTTATGTAACTCTACACACGGCTCACATTTTTCCATTTCCAATATCCATCGTAAATAATTGTATCATCGAAAGCGAGCAAAATGTATGAACTTGGACTTTTTTTTAAATTCACATAGATATGAACTTATATGAAAATAAATTTAATATTTTAGTTGAAATTGGTGCCGTATCGCAATTTTTTAACGATGTGTATCGCGTTTTCCACGACCGTATTATTGAGTGATAAATAATAAATAGTAAACACACGGTAAATATACATGTATACGTGCTAAATGTGAATAATATGATGGCTTAGCGAGAGAAAATTGTGCGTGCACGAGGAGGATTTTCCTGACAAGGCTTGCCCTTTCCTGGCTGTACCTTATCAGTCTCCCGAGTTGATGGTGTTACGACTGCTTTAAAAAAATCAGAAGCTACCTACGTAGGGAACAGTAAAGCAGCGCCGTGATATAATTAATTAACTAATTTCACGAAAGCCTCACCATGCCGTGCCGATCCGTTGCTCGCAGGTATCTTCATCGTGTAATTTTCTTCCTCGTCCAGGAACACGTAACTGGCATTAAAGCCCGTGGCATCGAGACGATCGTTACTCTTGAACGTAACGCGGAAGAACTTCCTATCGCTGTAAACGTCGAATTCCTTTAACTGACCACAGTGCCTTGGATACTTTCTGTCTCTGATCATGTAGTTGGAGAATTCAACGTAATCGCTGGCTGACACAGCTTCGCATCTGCAAAATTCCGTATTAATAACGATTGAATTTTTATTCTGTACCACGAAGAAAGCACTTATTTCATTAGTCATCCGCAAAAATTCAACGACACGTAATATTACAATTAATGTGTATATTGCGTAACTGTGTAAGTGTAATGTAACGTTTATATAATTTGTATAGCATCGATAAATGTAAATTTTGGCCGCTGCTAACGTTGTTCATGGAGATAATCTCAATGATAAAGATAAAAGAGAAAACCGTAGATATTGTATTCAATTAAAGAGATATCATTTATTTTATAGTTTAAACAAATTAAAATTAACCATCGCTTTATCGTTAACATTTATATTAAATGTTTATCGAATCAAATAAATAGCGAATTTTATGGCACACACATTGTTTGTAATTATAAATTTAATCAGATGTCTTTTATGCCGTTTATATACATACATATATATATATATATACATATATCTTTATAATTATTTTTCATATCATAATTTCTTCCAAATCCAAAATGTTCAATTATAAAACGTAATAATAATATTATTATATTACATATTATTACATTGCAGTATTTAGTACGTAATGAAACATAATATCATAAAATATATCCATTTTTATCACATTTCGACAAAAAATTTTTTTCTGCTTCAACTTTATGTATCAAGTTATATAAATTGCATTTTTTAAATTAAAAAAATTAAAGATTATGAGAAAATGTAGACAAATTCTCCCTTTCTCTCTCTCTCTCTCATACTTTTTATTCTCTTTGTATTAAGATATCAAGCACAATAAATATATCAATTCTCAATGGATTAGTTAAGATTTGGGTAATTAAATGACTTACTTAACTTCTTCTGCAAGCTCTGATAGTTTGGAAACTTTGCCGGACGTGCATTTCATTAAGGAAGTAATCTATATCTATCATATTCATTATCTCTTACTTGTCAGAGAGATTTAGTTTCCGAGATTGAGTTTTATTCATGTCAAAATCAAAATTTTCGAATAGAATACCAAATGTATATGTTTGAAGATACGAAAACACCAAGATTATGGATTATTAAGCATTTGAACTGGCATTCGATAAGCTATTTAGCCTTTACGAAAGTCTACGTTCTTCCTTCAAGATATGTCTTGTGACATATGCAATACATTTATACACACATATATATATATATATATATATATGTGTGTGTGTGTGTGTGTATATACATATATATGTGCCCGATGAAAAATGGAGCAGCAAAAAGTAATATCTTCCTCTGGATGGAATATCGATAAAATTCGGATGACTCTTCTTAACAGTCTTCATCGACTATCCCACAGTAATAAATTGCGTTTATAATTCTTTCTCGCCGACGGTATTTCCATAAATAATTCAATTTCAACTCATTATTCGCATCATTCTAATGCAAGTGTTACTTAAGTATGACAATTACACGAGGGATGTTGGCAAGATTTAATCTTTTACGTGTTAGTGAGAATAATCTAACTTTCACTTCTACAATATTAATATGCTCGTTAATATCTTAATAAGACGTCGCGTTGCGCGTAAGGAGAACGGAAAGCTATCATTATTATATCTTTCATCGCAGAAAATGCATATTGAGTAGCATAATAATATTCTATTACCATCTCATCGAGTATAATTAAGGGCGGCCGGAGTAGTGTTGGCTGGCAGATAAATAGTGGCGATAAGTAAGATTTACGCGGCCATCCGGTTGTTGCGCGGCGACACATCCGCGCCGCGACAAACAATATATCGTCGCGAAAAGAAATATTGATGCGTGAGCGATGGGGCTATTATCTCAGAGTGTGGAAAATATATATTGCGAAATAGCGCGCGCGAGCGCACACGAGTATAAGAAAGAGAGAGAGAGAGAGAGAGAGAGCGCCCGCTAGTTGGCCCGATGACATAACTGGTAATTCGAGTGATAGATCATCATTTCCCGGCGCGTTCTCTCGAACGCGGGCGTAACCAAAGGCGTCCCGGAGAACTGTTTACCGGTGGCCAGATTTACGGCCGAGTAGTATGCGTCTTTTTCCGCGGCTCCTCGCCGCGCGTCTTGCCTCGCATCCGCGCCCAGGCCGTGCCGCGTCGAAACGCGCCGGTGAAATGCATCTCCACGAAGTAAAGCACCGAAGGCGCACTTGGTCCAATCGAACTCTCGTTCCGTTGGCGGCGCGGGGAAGGACGGGGGCGGGGGAAAGAGGAAGAGGAAGGGTCGGTGATATTTACGATTACCGTTTTCCGAAGTAGCGCCGGGGGGCAAATCTTCCCACGCGAGCGACCGGCGCGGCGGCTGATGCGACCGCGATAAATAGGGCACGGCTGACGTTGGCCGACGTCGAATTACCAATTTATAAAGCGAGTCGCGTCACCGACCGACCGACCGACCGACCGACCGACCGACAACACCCCCCGGAATCTCACCCCCGTGTTCTTTCTCGTCGTGCACGGTCGTGCACGCTGCGGCGCCCGTCCGCCCGGCCGCGTCCGGCCACGCCGCGCCGTGGCGCCGTGTGCGACAAACGAGCGCGCGCCGCGTTGTTATAAAATTCGACAGAAATTGGCGAAACATGATTAATTAGCGGCTTCCGGTAATGAACGTAGCGTTACGCTGCCGCCGGAATATTGATGGTCCTGCGATTTAATACGACCCAATTAGGAGCCGCTATCGTATGACCCCAGCGCACCGATTCCCTCTCGCCGCGTCGCTCGTCCTCGGTCCTTTCTCGACCAGCACCCTTCTACCCGGCGCTGTTTCTCTTTACCTTTCGCGCGCGCGTATACATGTATATGTACACCGCCGGGTTATCTCGCTCTACCTCCTCTCTCCTACCTCCTCTCTCCCACATTTCGACTTTCAACGCGCGCGCGGGATTTGCGTCACATCGTTATATTATTTCCTAAAAGTTGCAGCGTTATATTTCTTGTTACATGATAATGGGTAATACCGCTCGTTAATAACAATATGCGGCATGGTTGACGCGTAATTGCCTCCGTTCCTCGAGTATTTGGTATCGCCGAAGCTTCATCAGGGCTTCCTTCGTGTTTCAATAAGTAGCTGAGAACTTGGATGCAGTTTGATAACGAGCCGTCTCAACTCCCGCAAGGCTCCACAATTGAGCCGCTATCGGTTCGTCTTTGCGCAAAGATTCTAAATTTGTTTAAAGACGGATTGTATCTGTCTTAGATAGACGAGAGTCTAGAGAGACCAACGAGTCTCCCGATATAGTTTAATGATTTATATTGCATATAGGGGAGAGTTGCTAAATCCGTAACACTTAAGCTATTTTCCATTATATTTTACATTTGGTACCTTTTAGAATGCAAATAAACGTTGGAAATTATAACTTGATATTTAAGATATCTATAATTACATTTTAAACCTTTTATCAATAACAAATTAATATGTTATAAGTTCTTCTGTAACAAGCTACAAAAGATATGATTTAGCAAACTGATCCCCCTAAATCGTACCTGTATGTCTCCTAAATCGTATCTTTTCAAAAAGTATTAAAAGTATTATGGATCAAAATAATTAAAAATATAAGATTAATAAAAGGAATAATAAACTAACCTATTTTATTTATAATTTATCAATAAAATATTTAAAAATAAATAAATAATGAAAAGGTTAGAAGAACCAAATGAAACTTGCTTGAATTTATTTTTGCAATTAATATGTGTACATATTTTTATTTATATTAATTCATTTTATTATTACAAATTTTCAGTTTTATATTGATTTATTATCGTAGTG
>VBVQ01003900.1:0-16810 GCA_011636635.1 Tetramorium simillimum
GGGGGATGGGGATGGGGGGTGGCGGGCGATCCGTCCACGGTTGGCTCGCGGCGACATGCTCGTATGTTATGACAATTATGAGTTTTCCGTAGGGCCACTCGGGGGTGGCACGTGACCGACGACGTGCATCGGGGGTGCAAACGGCGAGGGAGGGGGACGCGACGCGTGCCGCCGCGTGAGAACGGCTGCGCTCACACGCGTCACACGCACACGACACGCACGTGTGTGCGCGCGCCGCAGTGCACCGTGAGAGAAGAAGAGAGGAGCGAGGAGAGAGACTCCCGGGATTTATTCGCTCTCGACTTCCCGGTGCATCCTCCGAGAAGCACCGATTAAATTCCATTCACGTGCGCCCGCATGGTCACTCGCGTTATCACTCGGGCCGAAGAATGTAACATTTAGATAAACGCGTTTGTTAGATAAAGGACTTTGCGATTATCACGTTTCACGTTTCACACAATATAGCGTTACGTAATTAATTTAGAAAAGCAATTACCTTGTACCAAAGATGTAATATAATTGACAAAATCGTATACATTTAAATATATTTTTTCCGGATATATTGTGTCTCGAAATACGATATACATATTTAAACCGTTTCAAATGGACAAAGAGTTAATGGCATTTAAAGCGTAATATAAAATTTTATTCAGTGCAGCGGGAATGGATGAAGAGTCAACATTTGACATTTCGAAATTAAAAAGCAGGTAGAACGAGTAAATAAAATGGGAATTATTCCAAGGGTCTCTAATTCAAAGTTTTTTTCGATTAACAACGGTACAAAAATATCGGAAATAATTCAGAAAGTTGTTCGAGAAACAAATTTGTAACTATTCAGTGAGACCCGATATGTCGAGTTAAATGAAAATTAACTCTTTGAGGATCGGTGACTCTTTAAATAGCCATTTACTTTGTTAAACATTTAAATTTTGTTTAAAAAAACGTTATATTTAACCTGCTGAAAACAAAAAAAAAAGATTCTCAAAGGGTTAATCAAAAGCTTCGATGAACAATGAATCGGCACACACACACACTTTACGTTGCGTACGGCACGCACGTGTGTGCGAGGGCTCGCGCTTTACGCGTAAACACGCTCGAATCTTTAACGACAGAGCGAAACTGTTACGATAGAACACAGGCGAGTGCAGCCGCGTTTATCGCCGTCCTTTAATATTTCATCCCTAATTTTCCCTCCCGAATCCTCCCGCTTTACGTTCGACGATACGTCCCGCGAAACAGTCTCCGTATTTACGTACGTACGTGTGGTGGTGCACGTGCGTGCACGTGCGCGGTCCTCGCTCTCGCGCGCATTTATGCAGGTGGAATAATTCGCCACGGGAAACATTCGTTAAATAATTCATAAATATTGCTGCATAATCTATACGCGAGCGAAAATTAATTAACTCTAGCCGCGACTAATTGTAATAATAATGAACCTTGAATCTTTCGATTTGCGCGCATCCCGACGAGCGATCGGATCGCAATTCTCTCGGATGCAACGTTATGTAATTAATCGTACCAAGCCGGCAAATATAGATAGGAAACTTTTGTAATAAATGCATAATTATTGTTTCTTTTCATTCATAGCATTTCGCAATACGTACCATAAAGCGATTCTGCAAAACGCATATCTTTTACTGAAAAACAATTTTATAATTATAACTTACATATTAAGAAAATTATGAAGCAAAGTTGCTTAAAAAATAAAAAATAAAGAAATTGTCTTACTATTACTTGAATAATAATTGTACAATTTTATGCCGTAACGATTTTTACAATAATTACAAAATTAATTTTTAAAATGTATTCAGTAATAATTGTGCCAAAATGATTTGCTTTAATTATACAATTATATAAGAATTTATGTTAGGCATCAAATTTTTAAAGATTGCTATATGTTACAATAGTTAAATTTAGAATTAATAATTTTAAAAGTTATGATTTAGACTTATTACACAATATATATCATACATTATATTTTTAAACTAAAATAAAGCTAAAATTTCTCTGCATGCGTTCCTATCTGGGTACATATGTATATGCTGTCTCGATACGTGCTTCGATAGAAATAATGATGCAATACAGAAATATAATTATCAATAACGGCTGCTATAGTCGGACGAATTAATCGAGCGGAATCGCGAATCTATCAATGAAATTATCGCGCGTATCAGCGTCTTGTCGACCGGCGGTAGATTTTCTCATTCAATCACTCGTGCATTAATCCAATTCGTTCTTATTCTCGCCTCTATTCCCCACGGGCCATTGAGCACTCGTTCTGTCCCATCGCACAGTGCATCTCGCACACACGCGTGTTCCTTATCGAATTGTGCATTGATTAATCGGTGCCGCGCGTTCTCTTGTTACGGACAGATGGAATCGTCTTGCTTCCCTCTGCTTCGTTACTTGCAATGTATTTTTAATTAATTACAAGTACATTTCCCCTATCACAATATCTTACACAATGTTTGCATTTCATCATCTTTTTGATATATTTTTGTAAACGGGAATAGCTATAGAAATATAAAATAGATCTTATAAATATATTCGATTTGATTAATTGAGACTCTTCGTTAATAATAAATAAATAAAAAGAGACTGCACGAGGAAATCAAATCAATTCGGAGACAAGAAAAACGTCAGATTAGTCGGAAAATTGTGAAAACTGCTGAATTACAATTTAACTGACGACAAATATATATGACATGTCATCACACATATACGACACGTCATATAATATGGCTGACATTTTTACGAGCAAATAAACTCTCGGATATGCATTTTATGGCAAACATGATATATCAGAGTTCATTTTAAAACGAATGTAATGCTGCTGCTGTTAGGAGAAACGAATTTAAGCCTTTGAACGTTTTCTAGCAAAAACTAGAAATGCGTAAAAAAGCAAATGTATAATAAAAACAGATTTATAGCAATATAAAGTTAAATGCAGCAAAGTGAAAAATGTATCCTCCTCTTCTCCTCTTCCTCCCCGGCGAGCGAGAAATTCTCTATCGCGTTAATACACTGAGAAAAAAATACAGTTACTTTTAGACTCAATCATAATTTTATAATATATCTAACAATAAATATGATTAACTTAACTAAATTTATTATTATGTTAATATAATTCTTTACATAACATAATTATCATTAGAAATATTATAAAATTGTGGCTGGGTCCAAAAGTAACTATACTTTTCTCTCATTGTCAGTGTAGGGACCAAGCAAGTGTTTAAATTGTTGTTATTTGTCTCAATGAAGATCACCCTTTAAAAACGACATAAATATTACAAATTAAAAACAGATTAGACAACATTAAGGAATTTTAATTACATCAAGACACTTGTTTGGTTTCTGTATAGCCGATTTAAATTGCTTGGAATGCATATGCGGAACCAGACGGCAATTCGGGCGGAGTGTCGCGGAAAGCGGACGTTCCGCCGCCGCGTTTAAGACGCGTCAATTAAAAGCAATCCGGTCGGAAGGGCGGAGTGGAAATTACTCTGTTGCGTCAAGCCGGGCGTAATTACCGGCTCGCTCATTAGTCTCCATCTCCGCGAGGGGGTTACCGCCGGTGCCGCGCCGAGGGGCTCCGGAAGTCTTTCCGCTCCGGGGCGCGGGGCGCAAGCTCTCTCTCTCCCGCGGGGGAGGGGGCGCTCGGGGATGATCGTGTGGGATCGGAGCCGCCGGTCGGTCGGACGGGGTCATAAATGGGGAGGCGCGGCGTTCCGGAGCGGTATTTCGTCGCGTGACGCCGTAGCGTTCGCATCGATCTGAGCGGACGGCGCGAACGCACCACAGGCGGCCACCGTCAGGGCGGATAAGAGAGAGAGAGAGAGGCGCGCACGGCCGAAAATCAATCCCGGCGCGTGTCGGCCGCGCCGTCGGGGAGAAACGGATCGGCGTGAGCGGTCAGCGCTTTCCTCCGGGAGTTGCCATCCTCGGGGCGACGACGTTTCGGCGGAGGACGTAAGGGAGGAACTGACCTCGCGATGCTGAAGAAATTCCTCGGCAAGTCCGGCCGCAGGATCCTGCGGGTAAGCGGTCCCCTTCCTTTCGGAGACTCTCCCCCCGTCGAAGGGGGTGTGTGTTGCTGCTCTTTTTCAAGTGTCGCCCGCGTGTTTCGGGCGCGCGGTGTCGCGGGCTTGCGACCTAATTTCCGCCGGACGTTCGCGGCGATTATTGTGTCACCCGCTCGGCGGATCTCTCCCCGGTGCCTCGATACCGTGTCCACCCTCGTGTGAGATTTTTCGGATCTCCTCCCCTCCCCCGCACACGTGAAAGATTAATTCTCACGGTGGCGTCTACGTCATTCCGCCTAGGCGTGAAACTTCCGCGCGCGAGACGGTCAATTATCGCGGATCGATGTTCTTACGTGATTCCGAGTCTCGACGGGATAACTCTATCGTACAACGTAGCTCGACCTTTTCGCGAGAAAGGATTGTCCTTTCCTTTCCTCCTCCCTTTCGCTTCCACCCTTTTCCTCTCATTTCTCCTCACTGTAAACTCCTATTGGATTGCCACTGCATCTACTTATTATTTAGTTAATTGGAATAAAACAATGAGATAAAATTAGCGACATATTGAGTAAGCCTTCCTCAATATGTTGTTAATTCCTTTAATTTAACTTCCATGTTAGTCAAAGTTTTATCTTCCTTTTAGTTAAACTTAATGAAATATTGAACAGACCCATAGGAGTTTACAGGGAGGAGAAACGAGAGGAAAAGGGAGGAAAGGAAAAAAAGGGAAATCTATGGAATAGTTAAAAATGAGTAAAATTGAGTATAATTTGACACTACGAGTTTAAGACAGTGCTCCTCTTTTTCTCGTCTTTTTTCGTTACTCACCAGAGTGCCGCGTTCTCCTTGCAGGCGATCAAGAAGCTGTCCACGAGAAGCCGCAAGGCCAAGAAGTCGCGGAATCCCAGCTCCTGGCACACGGTAATGCCGGACCTCGAGACGACCTCGCTCTCGTGGTCCCTGCCGTCCCTCGACGCCAAGAGCATCGACACATACATGACGTACGTCGGCGAGAACCAGGACGACTGCACGTCCAACTGTTGCTGCTGCGACGAGTACGAGGAGAACCAGAGGAACGAGAACCGGGAGAACGAGATGATAATCTAACGTCCGTGCCGCTAGGCGACACGGGCCGGCGCGCCCGTCACCCCCCGGCTCCGTTTGCCCTACGCGATCGAATTCGCCGGCGATCTCGTCGTCCCCGAGAGGGTGGAGATGAATCGCACGCGTGCCCGTACGAAACGAATATTTAACCCTTAACTGGTGAGTACGAGTACTCGTCCGAACGTTTTTTCGTTTCCCTCTGTTTTTTTTTCTTTTTTTTCCGATCCTTAAAAAGAGCTCTCGTTACCACGAAGCCGCGACGGCTGTAACCAAAGAGAATATTTACAGCGGGGACCCGCAACCGGTTAAGGGTTAATCACGATCCCTCCATAATCCGTTCCACACGTACACGTACGTTTTTACGCGCTTCCTTATCTCTCGACAAATACCTGCCGCACGTGGAGAAGATGAAAGACGCACTGTGGCTGGACCACTCGGATTATATTATAACTGTATCTCGATTTCCCTCGGCGCATCGTCGAAAGATAAGGACGCGCGAGGGAGATGACGTTTTATTTCCGGTTAGTCTTCCAGTCCCGGATTTCTTTCTCAGCGCGAGCGCCGCGTCTCGTGCTCGCTTTGATCTCATTTAGCGCCGTTAATTCCGTAAGATAGACTTACGTACTTACTTATTTATTACCGCGGATCGCCGTTGATAAGTTAATCGTGATTTTGAACGTCGTATGACAATTAATGTCCATTTCTATCAATGCAGATTAACTTTAATCGCGGTTTAATTTACTTTTTACACCCAAAAAAGTATTTTATGTTCAAAATGATTTTTTCTATAATTTCATATTTAAGGTTACTGTTTTACAGCAAATATATCTATTCCTCTTTCAATCAAATAAAAAATACTTTTTTTCTCTCTTAAGTACTCTTAGTTGTACTATTTTTTTTCTTGATTTCAGAGAAATCCTTTTGAGGTCAATATAAGAGTAAAATCTTTTAAGATTTAGAGGATTCCACGTATATCAAAATTATTCTTTTTTTATGTATCTTTTTGTAGTTCTAGGAATTAGAAAAAAAGATGAAAAGTTAAACCGTGATTAAAGTTAATCTGCCCTGGTAGAAATGGACATAAGTTAGTCCGCTTGATCCGGTCTGACGCGAACGACGAGTGGATTTACATTTTTCCCTCCTTTCTTTCTTTCTATCGTTTCTCGTTGTGCAAGGAAAGGACGGCGCGTCATCGTCTCTTTCGACATAGAGAATAGCAATATGTGACGTAGTACAAAAAATATATACATATATATCGCCTAGCGTGTTATCGACGATCGTTCGCGCGGGAGTGACGTCCGGAACGAGGACTTTTCCATCCGTCACCCGCGCGGTTTTATCATATCGGGTCTAACTCGGGTGGATCACTATTTTGCAATATACTGTTTTCGGTGTCACGAAGTGTTTTCTAAGTAAATCGATTATTTATTCGGGCGGCTCGCGACGTGTCCCAGACATCCGCGGCGGGACCTTACTGTCCCGGTAATTTATATCTCTACTCGTAAATCCCCCTGATGAGATTTTCAGGAGGTCGTTAGACTTAGCGATTAGAATAAACAAACCAATGAAGTTTAGGATAACGAGGGAAATTAAAAAAATTTACTTCTTCACTCAACTACTGCACGGGCGCATGTCTTTCTGCGGCACTCGATTGTATACGCATCGACGAATCAAAATGTAAGAAATTTGGTCCATCAGTAGGACACTCCGCTACACGGATAAAAAATATAGTTACTTTTGGCCTCAATCATAATTTTATAATATTTTTAACGATAATTATGTTTAACATAACGCTACATACAGTTCAGTTAATTATATTTATTGTTAAAAATATTATAAAATTATAGTTTTAAGGCCAAAAGAAACTATATTTTTCTCTCACAATCAGTGTATTTGTCGGAGTTATCAAGATTTCCGAGGGGGAAATCCGAATCTTTCAAAAACTCAATGTCGTCGTCACTTTTTCGCTGTATAATCGTCCTAGGTGTTCAACATTTCGCGCGGACAAGGTGCATCCGTTAGACTAGTTAGCCGATACAGCCAGCCCTCGATACAAACTTACCGGATTTCTATTGTAAAAAGTACAGCGCTGCGTCTCCACGAGCTATCGCCACTTTAATTCTACATGCCGATTTACACGCACGAGCGGTCCTTAATATTTTACTTCGACTCTATCTTTCGCCAAGTTCGAGTATCGAGGGCACTTTACGCAATAAGTCTCGCACCGGCCTGATCACTCGCGTACCGAGTACTTCTACTCCCGATCGTTTCCGGCACCTTTGCTCAACGCGCGCAAAGTCAATCTTCACTCGAGAGATAGCGAGATATGTTTTCATTCTTCCTACGGGTACGATTTGTAAGAGGAAGAAGAAGAAGAAGAAGAAGAAGAGCTTTAATGACTTATATATATATACATATATCTATGTATAGATGCAGAATTTATATTATATATATATATATTAACAGAGGAACCACGAAAATATGGATGTGTAATATGGATGATGCGTGTTGATATACTTTATCGTCTCGATAAGGCTGTGACTTTGTAAGAGCGGATGTGAGTGTCGTAAATAAAATGGTTTTATTGACGAACCCGCAGCGTGTTCCCATGACCCCCTGTCATCACATAGTTTCATTGATCCGCGCGCGCGAGACATGTGTAAACGTATACTCTACACGTGTATGCGCGCCTGCTACAATATGTATCGCGAGACACGCCGGCGGAGTCCTTCGTTTGAATTGGTAATGATATCGATCCGCGCGATTTTCTCATTACGACGGCGTAACGATCATCCCCCGGCGAAACATGTAATGAGAGTCGCTTATAGTAGCCTCGCGACACGACGCTGCAGCTTCGACCCCTGTAATTCCGTGTCGCTTACTAATAATGTTTTAACGACGCGCTGCTCCACTTTCGCGAAATGTCTGTACAACAATAGCCTGTACTTACGCCGCGGGACTCGATAACGATTTTCGCGATATCTTCATTTGCCTGCGTCGTTTTCGGACCCATTAGTAGAAACTGATACCGATTGCAATCGGGCTTTTAACACGGAGCTTCAAATTTCTTTCTCGCAATCCCTATACATGGTTTTAATGATACATTTTAGTATCTTAATTATTAAAATTGATTATCAATTTTAATTTGTGATTATTCTAGCTTTAGCTTGAGAGTGCGTTTTAAAGACCGGTTATAGTAACGGCGCTTAGTTGGATAGGCGAAAATGTACTCGAAGAAATTATTATTAGGCAAAAGAAATCCAGTCTGACCGTTTAAAGGCTTCCTATTATTTGATTTATTCATACAACGGTCTATTATTAAACATTTAATTGTTAAACATTTAATATTTTAAATTTATTCTACATTTATTATTTCTAATTTATTAAGTATTTAATTATTAAATATAATATCAAATTTCTTTATACCTTTCAAGGAAACCGCAGGTTTCCGTTTAAAGTGAAGATCCCCTGAAGAATCACTTAAGGAGATTCTTGAGTCTCCCTTAAGGAGATTCCCCTCGAGATTTCCCTCGAGATTCGCTTAAGAATCAATTATACGACCCTTGAGAGGAACCTGATGGTTTTTTAACTACTACTTACTTTGGGCGCATTGTCGTATTTATTGCTTCCTCAATCGTGCTTCCCGTGTAACACAAAACTTGCGATTACATTGTAGCAATATTGCTGTAAGATCACAATCTTGTTGCGACATTACTATAATGTAATTGCAAATTTTGTGCTGCACGAGCTCTTCCTTATAGAGCATCAATTGCGTAGCTCGTGATTTTAATGTAGGTCGAACAGCTCGCGCCACTGACTCGGCAAACGACCGTTCCGTTTTACGCTAATCCGACGTGCGGCGTCAAGTTTTTGACGGGAGGAGAGACCGCGCGGTGGGCGCGCTACGCGCAATTATGCGCGCGTGCGACGGCCCACGGGAGGATCGCGGCGTAATGAGCACGCTCCGGACAATGGGGCGCACGTGGCCGCGCAATATCAGTAATTCCCGAAAATTGGGTTTCGCGCGGGACGTGGAGCGCGCGCGAGAACAAAAGTGGGTAGCCGTTGGCTGGAGTTTGTTAAAAAAAAAAAAAAAAAATAGGGAGGAAAGGAGGAAAAAGAGATGCGCGGGCGCACACGCGAACTGTGTCGCGGAGCTAATGACTCGCAAAACTGGTTTGCGAATATAATGCGAACGGGAAGGGTCGTAAGCCCGGCATTGTTCTACGCGTCCGAGAGAATATTCCGCGTCTGCGAGAGGGAGTTTTGCATGAGAAAGCGAGTGGAGCGGCGGGCGTCCGCCTCTTCCCCGAACGCGTGAATTCTCGCCCGCAATTTTGCGTCGGTTTTCGCGCGAGGTATGCGTGTGTGAAACGTACAAAAGCCCACTCGTCCGCCGCGTACGACGAGGTACCGTGAAGCACCGGGAGATTAAGTGGTCCATCGTTATTCTCCGCAGCTTGCAACTAACAATATCCGATTTTTGGCCAATTTTTTCTACTTGATCAACCCTTCCTCTCTATCGATTGTGTTTTATCGACTTAAATTGGACGGACACGCAAGATTTTTTTTTTTATTTAGGATCGAAATCAGGATCTGCTTTTACTTGAAACGCAAACGGAGAAAAAGACACGATGGACGCGTTGACTATCAAAAAATGAAAACAAAAAAAAGATTGATTATAATTAGTTGTAATATCAGTCTTGATAAAAGTTACCGAGAACCTTGGCGAAATAGTTTCAACTAAACATATAGATTATTATGACAAAATAATGTTATAAAAATGAAACGGTCATAATTATCAAACGTTTCGTTATTATTATTATATTTGATAATAATAACACCATTTCAAAAAATTGCATTACTAAATGCAGCTTATAAGTTTACCTAGAATTTTCTTTTCAGCGTAGAAAAATCGTCAATCGGGACAATTTCGCAGCCGCGCAGCCGTTTCGATCGGAATGTATTTTCTGCTTTTGCTCGCAAAGCATTGGAAGCATTCCAGACGTGATATTGGACGTTTGTAATAAGACGGAACCCAGCAAACACAATGTTACATGTAACGTACATGTTGGTTGTAATTTCCTACTCAACAATGTAGCTGTTATACAACTTGTGTTTGCTGGGAATAATTGCACCCAGAAGTCTTTTCGAAGACGACCATTCGTCGCGCGTTCAATTCGGCCAATTCGGACGCTCGTGCTTCCGATCGTAAACAGGTTTCGTAACAGGTCGAATCGAAAATATTTGGGCGGTATCAAGTGTCCAGATTTCACGGGTGATCGATGAGAGTGTATTTGCGGGACTCAATTTACTGTGTCCCTCCAGGAGCTATCCCAATATCGGTTATCTAACAGGAGAACGCCGAAGTTACAATTTAGCTTCCTGCAATTTCACGTGTATTCCGATTAGCGCCGCGATTCTCGGAAACGCATTATTGATCGGACTCTCTTGGGGGAAAGTGCAAAGGGGGAAATTACATGCGACAAGATTCTATATTTGTATATTCCTCGTGTTATCGCTTTATTACAAAATTGTATTGCAAAAATACTTGGATTTCTCCCACACGTACATACATGTATACTGAACCGCGTAATGGCACATTGCGAATGCGTATGACGACCGCGTCTCCTTCTTTTCCTTCCTTTTTTTATTGGCGCTGAACTTTACACGCTCGCGCAATCGTTTATCGCGCCGTGACGGGCGTGAGCGAGACAAACGGCGACGCGTTAAAAAAAACCCGGTGTTACGAGATATTCGATAAAATTACGAAAATTCTCATTATTTACAGAAACGTATGTACAATTCATATATACAATTTTTTTCCTTATTAATAAATATTTTTTTTTCTTCAGTTAGGTACTCGCATGACTATCATTATCTCACTCATTGAAAATATATTGGTATATTGATTTGATCGTTGTGGAGGTTCCTGAGATATGTTCCAACTGTCAAAACATTGTAGAAAATGTAAAATACTATCGTACATGAGAACGGCGAAATTCGCCGCTCACGTTGGCCTTGTTCCATACTGTAACGATATCCGCTAATGGTAAAAATTACTAATCGTATACTTTACTATTAACAAATCCTCGAAAAAAGAAACAACTATCAACATGAGCGCGAATACACGCTAATTAAGTCTTACATATGAGCTGATCGGCGAAAGAGCGGTATAATTTGCATCTTCCTCCACGTTCGCGGAAAATACAGATATCTGCGAAAGTGCTCGATGCGATAATGTCAAAGTGACCTCAAATGATGTCAAAATGACAAAAAAAAAAAATGATTAAATTATGACTGAAAGGTGAATTTTGTAATCATATTGTAATCACATTCTCGTCATTTTGACGTCACTTTGACATTATCATGACTTCCTATTCTACCCGGGCAGTCTCTTTTTACATCGTGTTATACGAGTATGTAAAATTTTATAAAAGGCGAAGAAAAATTGTGAAATGACGTTAAAACGTTATCTCGCGGATTTTACCACTCTTGCGCCGAGCACTTCATCGATTGCGCGTCAAAGGGTTCACGGTCAGTACGCCAGTTCCGCGCCCCAGGGCCGGTAGGGTTTCCCGTGCTGCTGCTGGGGATACTGACCCGGGTACTGGCCCCAGCCGAGGGTGCCGCCGCCCAGGAGCGGCGGCATGGCACCCGGACCGGGCGGCATCCCGGCGGAGACCGTGCTCGGCGGCGGCTCGTAGCTGCTGGCCGTGGAGGTGGAGGTCAACGTTGTGGCAGCCGACGGCACCGCCGACGGTACGGCCGACGGGGGATGTTCGCGATGGAAGCTCTGCAGATGCGACAGCAGGCGCAGTCGAAGGGGATCCCTCTCGTCCAGGCCCTCCATGGTCACCAGGTAGCGGCCCACCTCGGCGGCGCACTCGCCCCAGCCTACCGCGTGGTAGTCCATGGCCAGCTTCGTGCTGTCGTAGCCCTCTGGTCCTGCAATTATAATTTGCGTCGTGACTACGATGACGATCTCGATTGTCATGCACGATGAACCGATAATGATAATAGGTACAATAACGAAACGCATATCAGTTCTTAATTCTGTACACTGAGAAAAGAATTCTAGGTAAACTTATTAGATACATTTAGTAATGCAATTTTTTTGAAAATTATTAATTATTATTATCAAATATAATAAAATAGCAAAGCGTTTGATAATAATTATGACCACTTCATTTTTTATAATATTGTTTTATCACAATGACCTATATGTTAGTTGAATCCATTTCACTAAGATTCTTGGTAACTTTTATCAAGACTGGATTATTATAACCAATTATAATCAATCTTTTTTTAGTGATAACTTCTGAATGTGTTCGAGAATATCAAAACGCGTGATGAAGAGCTTCTCACAGAGTTGAGAGATAAATTTATAAGCGAAACTCTGAAAAGCAATCTTGATAATTATTAGTTAGGAGCAACTCTGAACGAGAAGGAAGCTGGTTTAACTCAAAGTTAAATTAGATCTTAACTCAGTCCTTATTGAACGCTCCGAAGCGTAGTTACAACGTAAGAGAGTAACATTTTTAATGGTATACATAGATGATGTATACAGACAAATACGTTTTAAAGATTTAAATTTCCTGACAAATATTTCTCTGCGATGCAGTAATCTAAGACGCGGATTTTACTCCTCGGGCTTTTCTCAGGGAAACTGTTCGCCAGACGCGGGGGAGGATGTCGGCGCTCCGAAGGGGGGGAGCAGGTGTCAAAAGATGATATCGCGGTTTTTCCCGGCGCTTCCCCCGAATCGCGCCACGACCGGCTTGCAGATCGACACAACGTGGAAGTGCATCTGCAGAACGGAGAGGTCCTTTTGTGCACTTTTGGTTTTCGCGGCGCAACAATGGCCCCGGCGTACGTGCACCGAGGTGAGATGGGCGCCTTGGCTTTAGTAGCAGGCGGCTCATTGTGTATAATGTGGAATGGGACAGGTAGCGTGGGAATCGTTTAGACCCCCATCGGCCGGCCTCACGGGCCTCATGCGAGATACACACACGCGCGCGCGCGCGCGCGCACACCATGAACGGAGTTGGAGTGTCCCACGTTATTATGCAAGTTCTCAAACCGCTCTCCTATGCAAACAACACTTACGAAAGGACGGCTACTGCGTATCGTACACGGCTCTCGTACGTCAAATCATCGCGCGATCGATCATCGCTAAAGCCTCGATAAGTGGCCTCGAAACTTCGGAAATGTCTATACAAACGGGACATGTCCGGAGTTTGCTCGCGTTGAAAAAGAAATGAGGGCATGTGAAACGTCAAAGAGTGTCAAACTCGGAATGTTAAAGTTGATAAGACTCCTTTTGCCCCCGATAAAACTTCTTCATGTACATTGTAAACTCTTATTAGTTTTTAATTTGATTAAATCAATGAGATAAATTAGCGACATATTGAGTAAGTCTTACACAATATGTTATTAATTTATCTAATTGAACTTCCATGTTAATCAAAATTTTACCTCCCTCTCAGTCAAAATTAACGAAATATTGAGTAGGAGCAGTGGCGACCTATGGAATAGTTAAAAATGACTCAAATTGAGTATAATTTGATACTACGAGTTTAACAGTGTATTATTGCAGCGAAATGTAAGAACAAGAAAGAAGAACATTATTTCAACAAGATAATTAATAATTTCTAATTGACGAGATAAAGCCACGTGCGGCGTAATTCTCGACGAATGTCGAGTAAACCAAACGCAAGAGCACGGTCCAAATGCCGCGATCGTTCTATTTGGCGATATTAAATTTAATATCGCTCACTTTTGGGGATGGGTCGCGCCCCTCGCACGCATTTACAAATAAGGAGGTCGCCGCGCGCGCGCACACACATGCACACACGCGCGCACGTGGTGGTGCGGTGCGTGTCCGTGCACGCTTATGCGTAGCTAGCTGGTTTCCCACAGGGTTCGACATCTGCCCCAGGCCTGATCCGCCGTGCGCCTCCCTCGCGAGGGGTGCCGCGCGGAACACCTCATCCCCGGGCCCGCCGCCACCAAATCGTGGGAACACCACTTCCAGAGAGTCGTTGACTTCCTGTGCTTCCCACAGGATCTACGCGCCCGGTCCAGCACCTGCTCCCGCGGATCCCGTTTACGCTCGGGCTCTTTCTCGGCCTTCACGGGAGACCATATGCCACTTTGTTTTGCGATTTTCTCCACGACGTCGTAGTGTGATTTTCTCGAAAATCAACTTGTCATAAACTAATCGTGCATAGTAATGAGAAAAAGAGAGATCGTTGCAATCTTGCAATTAAAAAATAATAATTGATATTAGTAAAAATAAATATAATGTTATTTATGTTAATGTGCGTTGACAGAAGCAATATACTTGGAGTTTGCAATAAAAATTCTTCCGACAATTTTTTAAAAATAATCTACAAATTAATTAAATTATCTATTTTTTCTATTATTTGTAACAAAAAATAATTATTAGAGATAAACTGAGACAAATATATGTATTTAGCACTCGTAAAGGAATATTGAAAAACCATAGGAGAACAGCTATGTGAAAAATATGAGAATAATTATGTAAAATTAGACCTTGCCATACTAATCTTGAAAATCTCGTTTACGAATCTACGCTGGCAATCGCTCTCTCGAATCTGCTTAATAAGGAAACGCACAGACGACAGATGGGCATTCGGTTACGCAGTTACAGTTAGCGCTGTTCGCTCTTACGGCCAACAGGTGTCTTCCGGTAGAAAATAAAGGGCCCAAATAGCGCCGGCTAACAGAAAGACGTAATAATGGCGTAAGAATCAAATTGATGCGAGTGAGCAGCCTTCGTACACGCCGTGAGACCATTAATGAAGGGCCTGAGGAATCTCGAGCGGAGAAAAGGAGTGTTTCATTGATCCTGGAGGATCATCTTCGAGTTCCGCTACACGTTGCAACGGGAAAGGGCGTTTCTTCCGGATTCAGGGGTCTTATTACTCGACACCGTTACGTCTTTCGACATGCACTTCCGTTACGTAACTTTCTTCGTGGAATAGCGATAAAATCTCGAACGATTTTCAAGCACTCAGCATTATCATACAGATTGATTAAATCAAACCTAGTTTTCTCCCAGTTTTCTCGTTTAATCCTGGTTTTTCCAACTATTTGGTAAGCTAACTGATAGTTAAATTATACATTTGTCTTTGTTTTGTCTTCAAACAGACAAGTTCAAGTGTATAATTTAACTACCCAGATAGGAAACATAAATGCACAATTATTACTTTTTTCCATTCACAGCATTTTGCAATAATTGTCATAAGGATTCTGCAAAACGCATATTTTTTGTTGAAAAAAATTTTATAATTAAGTATAAGTTAAAAGAATTAAGAAAATTATGAAGCAAAGTTATTTAAAAAATAAAAAAATTTCTTACTATTATTTGAATAATAATTGTAGAATTTTATGCTGACGATATAACGATTTTTATAATAATTATAAAATTAATTTTTAAAATGTATTCAGTAATAATTGTGCTAAGATGATTCGCTCTAATTATACAATTATATAAAAATTTATTTTAGGTATCAATTTTTGAAGATCGCTCTATGTTACAATAATTAAATTTAGAAGTAATGATTTTAAAAGTTAGATTTAGACTTATTACATACAATATTAGTCATTATATTTTAAATTTAAAATGATGCTAAGATTTTTCTGCATGCATTCTTATCTGGGTATCAATTAGTTTACCAAGAAGTTGAGAAAACCAGCCGTAAGTGTATCAAATTAAATTGTTCTCAACAAAATTTTTGGTATCTTAGGAGATTAAGGAATAAAAATAGCACCTGGCGAAATATACCTGGCGTAACATTAGACGAACGAGATTGCGAGCTTCGCGGTGGCACGACTTAATTTAAATGAATAACTCGAGCGGTACACAGAGGTGAGAGGGTTGAAAAAGACACACGATCTTACCCTTATTGCGAAGCGTGCGCAGATGCTCGACGGTGAGCTGCAGAATCTCGGCCTTCTCCAGCTTGCCGCTGTGAGGATCCCTCGCCGCCGCCGGAACCAATCTCCTGAGCTCGCCGAGGGATGCGTTGATCCTGTCGCGCCGCTTCTTCTCGATCATCCCCCTCCTGCGTTTCCGCGACGCGTGCTGGCAAGAGTCTCCGCCCGGCGAGTTGCATCTGCAACGGGAATTTCGAGGAAGGGTTGAGAAACACAGCAAGACTTTCCATGGCCTTTCTTTGTTTAAGCTCTGGGAGCGCGAGAGGACTTGTTTTAATTATACATTGTTGATCCATGTCGTGGAACGCGCAACAACTCGCTCATTAATTTCGGCCGCGCTGAAACAATGCCGCCCTGATTGCGATTTTATCGGGAAACAAAGAGAACGCAATATGTCGCGTCTGCAATCTTCGAAGAGCGATTGTTTTAAGTACGTTAAAGAATATTTTAATTATATTTAATTAATAATACTTTCGATATATTCAATTTCATCGCCGAAGAAATTTCCATCGCGGCAGGATTGAAACTCGGATAATTATATTACAACATTAATTGAGTTACTCACACTGAAAAAAAATTCTGATTAAAAACGGACGAATCAGAAAAATCTTGTAGGATTGATCAAACATCCTGGTCATTATAAGGTATAAAATATTGAGTTCTATTATAATAACCAGAATATTTGATCAATCCTACAAGATTTTCTGATTCGTCCGTTTTTA
>VBVQ01003901.1:0-16780 GCA_011636635.1 Tetramorium simillimum
AGTTGAAGTAACACACACGACCGTGTTAGAAATTTAACACAAAACTTTAAAAACAGGAAAATTTTAACACATACAAAATGTTTTTTTACTGTGTATAGATAAAGATAAAATACAAAATTTACGTAGCATGATTGATAAAAAGTCTTTATTCGATAAAGTTAATAGATTCCTATGGCTAGAATATATTTTACACCCCATGCGAGTAATAATGTAGAATAATATAGAAAGAAAAAGATACGTATTCTCCGCCTCCCCTTTTTATCGCTGTCGCCGCTCGCGCATTTTCGAGACACGTGTCGACATCTGTACGCCGATTTCGGCACTCACGGACGAAACGCACGAGCGATAAGGCAGATTTCTCGTTGCAGTGCCGAGGCGCATAAAAAACACACAGGAAAATAGAACGAACGGTGATCCACCCCCTCGCTGAGGTGAGGATTTTTCGGGCACGCTCAACTCGAGCTCAAGCCCGTCGATCGGCAAGGCGACGAGGGGGGAAGGGGGGGACGATATCGCACGAAATGCACCTCGCGAGAACGCGCGGACCGTTTTCAATACGCGTGCCCGAGCAAGGTCCAATCGACGTCGTACAGATAATCGCGTGAAGAATGGTGTGACGCGACGTGTACTCGCGGAATTATTATGACGGACGGACGATCGAGAGCGAGCTACGGAGAAGGAAACCGGGACCTCGCGGGATTTCGCGAACTCCGCGCGAAGAAATGAGCGCTTCTTCACGACGATCGTAGCGGAATCTGCGTGACTGCGATCTCCCGCAAGGTACAACCTTTGAAATACATCTTGAAAACTGTTGAAAACAAAGAATGCCCTTGCCAACCGTTTCCGTTTAATCGTTTCCCACTCTCGACGGTTTTTCCCCTCGCTTCTTATTTATATCATGTGTATCCGTTATATTTTTCCAGAGCACGTACAGGTGACTTATTTGAAGTACGGTGATACGTTTAAATGTTCAGTTTGGAGTATTTTACTCGAATCTTGACGAGAATCGCACTCGACGGCTCTTGACGCAAAAGCAAGGATTTGAGAGGTAAAAAAACGTTTTGCTTTAAAAACGTTAATTAAGCGCCGGGGATGATATTTTCTGCTAGGTTAGAAAATCTGTCGTACCGACAAAACGCACAAGGATGCGTTATATAATAGAAATAGCGTACGAAATATGAAATCCAGAATTTATTAGAAAATCTGTAAAATCGAGCAATTTTCAATCTTCAACGCGTAGTCTGATATGAGCTAATAAAAAAGATAAAAGATTGCTGATATCGAACAAAACATTCTCTAAAAAAAAAAGACAATGAAGAAAATAGGGCCAGTTCTTAGGTTTTGAAAGATTTATTAAGGACTTGACTCTATTTATCGGCTTTGTGAAACAGGATATTTTTGAAACAGCTGATTGTGAAAATTATTACCATACTAATTTTTAACGACAATCATTACCATACTAAAAGACTTAGGATAGCACATGCTTTTGCATAAGGAAATAAATCAGAATTCTTCATTTCTACCTCCTGGCTAAAGGATTCTGATTGGTTTAGACTCTTTCATTATGCAAAAGTCTATGCTCCCACCTTTATGCTTCAAATTTTCGTCTTCTATAAAGAAGACAAAAAAAGGCTTGAGGTCAATAATCGATTTGGATGGTCAAGAAACAAGGATCTCTACAAATAACTTTCTTGCGGCACAGAAAAACTGTCCTGTATTTATGATGTTTACGTGATAAAAAATTGATACTTATTCCTAGAAGAAAGAAAAATACAAATTAAAGAAGAATACAAGTTAAAATACAAATATGATAATTATAACATAATTAGCCTTCAAAACAAATTGATGTTTTTCATCATAAATTCATAAGTCTGTCATTTTTTCCAGTTATTCAATAATATTAAATTCAATAATATTAATATTCAATAATATTAATACGCCTAAAGAAATCTGATAAAATTCACTTAAGAGTTTATTGCTGTTAATTAAATATCCAAATAATGATATTGATCAAGTTTATTTTGAATATTTAATCTTTATTGTTTTTTGAAGAGCAATCGTATGTTAGTCAAACACATTTTATGGGAGTCGATAGATCCACAAGTCCATTTTGATGATTAATAATTTATGATCACTAATAATGATTAATAATAATTAAATTTGACCGTTATTTAATTAAATGAAATTAATAATAAAAAGCCTTCTACTGTTCTACTTTCTACTGTTAATGCTGGATCTCTTTTGTAATAATTTTTTTTAGTAATTTTTTTTTTTCGCTCAGTCAACTACGCATGTAATCAACTACGAATAATTTATGATCTCTTCGTAAAAAAAAAAGGAGAGGCACGTGGCCTTCGCTTTGTGAATTCTAGGAATTCTAGAAAGTCAACTCCTAAATATATGGAATCATAGATTAATCAGTTAACACGGTTCTGAGTGGATTTTTAGCTTGCCAGATTAAACGAAGCTTTACCTCCATCTTTCTGCACTCATTGAGATAATTAAATATTAAATCATTACTAATTATGTTATAACTATCTACAGGTTTTCGCGTTTTGCGTATTACTTTTGTCACGTGCTCGTATATGCGTGGAATATTTCGTCGATACGACAGATTTCTTAACCTTTTCGAACACGTCATCTTTAGCGGTTGATTAATGACTTTACTGTGCCGATTATTTTTACTTTTCGAGCCTTCGTTCTGACGTAGAAAGACATCGAATGCGGTCGAAAAGTAAATAGTGTCCTAAACTAAATATTTGCTAACATGTGTATCCATCCTGATAAGTTACTTATGAAATAATAATACGAAATTATGTAATATTCTGCATCGTTCTGTTTACTGTGATATATCGTTAAAAACATCTTTCGTGGATCATATGTCATACGTAATGATGTAATGTGATGATTCAACGAGCTATTGACTGTTGATGTTCACAAAATGATAAAAATGTTTATGGTGTAGATAAAATATGGCTGAGAATAGACCGGCAGAAGAAACGGCCAACGGACACTGTGACCCGAGGATGCCGCATATTTTAACGTCAAACGAAAATCGACAGATTCAAGAATCGCCAAGTGGTACCAGGTATACACTGGCCAGTATAAACCCTGGAACGGCGTTTAATTTTGGTGTCAGAACGGCGGAACGCTCTAGAATATTTGCGGGTAACATCTCGTCCACCATTCAAGGGATTCGTCCTCTTATACAGCAGGCAGCGGTACGTAGCACCAGAGGTCGTCGATATTGTCACCGATGTTTCAAGGCCATTTAACTAATTTGTTCTTTCTATCGTCACAGCCTAACATATCGTTGACGTCGCTCCTGACCATTCACGGACTCCGGAATCAAGTCCATCCAGTCACGTTGCCGAGCGATAGCTATGTGATCAATCTGGAAGAGCCCGTGACGAACGGCGCGAGTTCTCACGATGAACTCACGCGCAACCACCATCATCATCACATAGCATCGATAATGCCGAACAATTTCTCGAGTAACACGCATGAGGATGCGAACGAAGTTGTCGAAAACCACAATAATAACAACGCCTCGGAAAACATCGCCAGCGGCAATGTCCAGATAAGCCCGGAAGCTCAGGCGATGCTGAAGCAGCTTCAGCAATACGTTCCCTTCATCCTGATTCTCCTCATCAAGGGTCTCTATGATCACCGAGCCGGGATATTCACGTTCGTTGTACTGCTCGTCACGTTCATTCACGCTAATAATGATCTCAAGCGTGAGATTGCCAAGCAGCACAATCGGAGCTGGTCGTTGCTCATGTTGATTCTGTGCTACATCGCCGCCTGTATCGTGTTCGTCGTTTACACGTTCAATCTCTACACCCTCGCTCCTTACGCCGAACCGCTCACAATCTGGGATTTGCTCTGCTACGTCACGGTGATGGACTTCTTCCTTAAACTCATCACCATCATCTGCAAGGTAGTTTTGACCTGCCTGCCGGTACGAATACTAGCATTCCAGAATCGGGTAAGTAACTTACTTCTTCGTTCAACTTGTTGGACATTGCATAATACAAGTGGTATAATTGGATAAAATTTAATATAATTTCAGGGAAAATATTATCTCATGGTAGAAGCGATGTCGCAACTTTATCGATGCGTCGCGCCCGTCCAGCCGTGGTTGTACTATCTGCTCGAAACGTACCAAGGTCCGGAGAAAATTATGGGAATCTTTTTCTCAATAATGTATACAATGAGCAAGGGTAGCGATTTATTGTCGCGTCTCAAACTGTTTCGCACCGCTGCATGGAAACTGTTCCAAAACGTGGTATGCACAATTTTTATGATGTATTTTTAAGATTGTCAATGTAGCATAATCATGCTGTGTAATAATGCCCTTTTTTTTTATTAGAGCCTCGGAGTGTCTCCGTCGAAGGAACAGCTAATTGCATCCGGTGGTATATGTGCCATTTGCCATGAAGAATATACCACACCGGTTAGACTTCATTGTAAACATATTTTCTGTGAAACATGCGTGTCAACGTGGCTCGACAGAGAACGCTCGTGTCCTCTATGTCGCGCGTCCATCACGGATGATCCGATTTATCGGGACGGCCATACAACACACTTTATTCAATTATATTGATTCCGTCAATTATCGTCTCTTTAGAGATGATTTTTTTGTACAGTTTTTTTATTACTAAGTGAAAATGTAAAAAATTCTGTTAACGACAAACATGTTTTCCATTATTTAATAATTCATTATCTAATAATCTTCAAATTTTTATATCCTTTGGGTTATTTTAAACGAAACTTTAATAATAACAAATAATATGCTATCTTTTAGTAAAACCAAATGTTGACAAAGAACTGTATACGTTTGGATATGTAAAATATGTTGTATATAAATAATCGTAGAAATTTTGTATTTAGAAATTTTATAGCGTTAAGTTAAAAGAATGATGATAAGTCAAGAACTGAGAAAATCTTCACAGAGATAACAAAATCTTCTTTTACGGGTAATTAAGAAGTATTTAAATAGATTAACTAAAAAAAATTCAAATTTAGACTTATATTCTTTATTTCATTTTCCCGGATTTTTATTTTATATATAGAGGAAACGATACAGTGAGTGACAGCATAAGATGGTTGACTCTGTTATATTTGTACTCAAAATAAAAAAATGAACTATTCGTCGTACGATTAATTGTAAGATATTGAGGTACAAATATGTCATAAATGTCAATTACTGTACTGTTTATCCTATATATATATTTATATTTTTTTTGTTATTGCATATATGTATTTCAATAATATAGCAAAACATATAAAATATTAAATATATTGTTAAAAATTGCGGCTTTAAAGAGTGCAATTTGTGGCTCATATGATTTTTATAAAATGATTTAGAACTTTTTTGAAATTTTCAAGAAATGTGTTGCTAAACTTTCCTCGTAGAAACATATGTAATTAATTTTTTGTCATTTCTTTGTCAAGTGATTTAAATTTCAATTCTAAATTATATCGAATAAAAAGCTGATTCTCTTAAATAGAATAAAAAATGCAAATTTAAAAGAAAATGAATCTTCCATTAACTCGGAGTTTATCGCTAATAAAGATGACTTGAGTTAAAAACTATTTCTGATAATAAAAATTTAAGGAAAAATCAATTCATACTAACGTTGCCAAAAATTATCCAGAACAATTTCAACAAATTATTAAATACATAGGTATATATATATATATACACACCCCCACACGTCTTAATTTGATACTTTATTACATATCGTACGCATTTTTTCGTGCATGTATTACTCCGTATGTACAAGTACTATTTATTCTCACAAATATATAAAATTAAAATTATTATATTCTCGTATATTTTCTTTTACACATTCGTATACATGCAGACGCATGTATCTTAATAAAATAAACTTAAAATAAAAACGCATTACGACATTCAACCGAGAAAGTCATAATTCGGTACATCCTCAAACTGCTGATTTTGTGTATTACCAGGTGCCATTGGTCTCGTTGCTATTTGCCCTCTCGGACCTACCATTTGCTGCTGCACTCCGAATACTTGCCGAACGCTATATTGAGGTTGCGGCTGTAAAAATATTAATTGCAATTTGTATAAACGCTTGTTCTACATATTTATAAATATTAAATGAAATTTTTTAAAATTTTCTTAGATTCTCACTTGTTGTAATAAATGCCTGAGACCAAGATTATTGGTGGAGACTGGACGCATCAATCTTTGCGAATTCGCCTGTTGATTAGCCATAGCGGCCTGATTGAGGCCTCTCTGTGCCTGTTGCGCCTGTACATGAAAATAATTATTTATTTTCCTCTCTTATACTATCAAAAATATACTTATTGATAAATCAAGAGTCATTCACCTCAAGTTGTTGCTTGTACTGCATTTCTTGTTGCTGTGCTACTTCTAGATTTTGTTGAATCTAAATAGAAATATGACAATCCTTGTAATGACTTTTAAATTTTTGAAAATTATTTCAATTAAAAACTTTTTTTTAAACATACGTTTACTTCCAATTGAGACTTGTACTGCGCCTCTTGCTGTTGTGCAGCTTCTAACGTTTGTCTGAGATGTTGGATCTTCAATAAATTTTGATGCCTGGCAATCTCCAGATCATCAAATTGAGGTCGTTGTTGACCGATCATACCTCCGGCACCAGCATTTGCTTGCGGGCCATTAATTCCGCTATTCTGTAATTTAACATTTGCTAAATATTTCGTCAATATACATACACATTATTCTATTCCATAGAAATACCAGGATACTTGCATTACCTGCATATTCATTTGAGTCTGTGGGCCGCTGGTCGAAGTTAAAGTTTGCGGAGGAGCGGTGGATACAACATTTTGTGTTATTTGACCACCTCCCATTGCCATAGTATTCGTTTGGGACATAAGAATACCCCCCTGTGTACCTGTGGTAGGCATGGGCGCGGGAATCGTATTGCCCGGTCCAGGATTAGCCTAACAAAATCATTCAGTTATTCTCTTATTTCTTTCATCAATTCGTATATAAATTTATAATTTATTACTTACTTGTCTTACAGAAGCGTTTTGAGAAGTTTTCTGCTGTTGTATAACTTTGCGAAGACGATCTACAAAAGCCGTTTGATCGTTTGGGATAAAGCCTAGATACGTTTTCTTGTCCGTAGTATACAAAAGTATAAGTACTTTTATTTCACAAGCCGGACTTGATGATGCAGAAGTGAAATGAACACAACCTGCCTGAGATACATTGAATTTTAAGTATTATTGTAGACATTGTTACGCAGGTATATCATTAGCAGATACAGCATTCATTTTTTTGCAAACAAAATAAGAAACACAAATTTAATATGCAGCATATATAATAAATACACTTACAAATCCAGCAGTCATCATTTTTGTTAAAGATTCCAATGCTTCACACGGCGTCGGGTGAAATACGACAGATTTAGAATTCTTCAGATAGCTTCCACCAATACTTCCTATCAACTGTTTCGGCATCAATTGCATTATCAGTTTTGGTGGCCACGTATCTGCTTTCCTGAAAAGCAAACGTCGTGTAAAATAAAAATAAAAAGTTACGTCGACAGTGAAAAACGGTAATTTACAATTCTGGATCTCCATCTTTTGCATTAGCCGACACCTGACATGGAACATGTCTTGTTTGCTTTTGTGCATCTGTGGGATTTTTGGCCTTTTCAATCCATTCCACGATACCCTGCCAGATATTCTGGCGCTCGCGTGGCACAAGCTGTTGATTTTGTACAGTACCAGTAGATACATTGCCCTAAAAAAATTCAATAATATTATATAATATTATTATTTATTTCGCGTAATCATTGCCTTGAGGCTCAGGATGGCTTCCAATTTACTAAATTTTATAAACTATAAATTACATATTGTAATCTCATTGTAATCTCTAGTATTTTACTTTATCATTTTATTTTGCATATTACTGTATATTGTAATGATTTAAATCTTTATCCTTTTGTTCGTATAAAAATTTTGTATAAATGTAATAATGTAATTTTAATTACTTGCGCTTGAGGATGAGTAATCTGTTGCGTAATGGAAGATACTGAGACTGGTGCTTGCTGTGAAGCTGTAACAGTCTGTGGTACTTGAGTAGGTACAGACTGGCTAATACAAGATGCCGTAAGTTGTGATCCCTGTTGGCTGTGAGTCGGTTGAGCTGCCATAGACATGGTAGCTTGCTGGACATTCTGTTGCTGCAACTGCATTGTCAAGCGCAATTGTTGCTGTTGCTGTGTGAGTTGCTGCTGCTGCTGTTGCTGATTAGCTGCCATAACGTTATTGCCAGCTACTGCAAAATGAACATTAACAAAAGTCATAACTAAAGCCTCTATCAAACTACGGATTGAGATTGAGATTAGATTGAAATTTGACCGATCAAAACAATGTTTACAGAATTACTTCATATTAGCTTTGTTCTGATTGGTCAAATTCCAATCTAATTTCAATTTCAATCCGTAGTCTGATACAGGCTTAAGCATATCATGAAGATATAAAGGATATAATGCAAAACAAAATGCTCAAAACATAAAAAAATAAAATGCCTATTCAATTACCATCTAATCGTTGACTAAACGCAGCTACATTGAGTCCTAACGACGAAGGCGGTTGCGTCAGTTGTGCTATTAGCGCACTGCCTTGCGTATTTGCAGGCGCGGTCGCACCCGCTATGAACGGCCGCATCCATCTAGGCCTCGTAGCTATGTTTACTCCTGTAGGATGATAATTTGGTGGCGCGGCTATTTGAGGATTGTAAGGTGGCCGCGCGGTATTCATCGGCGCCGCCATAGACGGCGTTACGTTCTGATGCACAGAGGGAATATTCTGTGGCGGGGCTTGATTTCTGAACGGAGGGCCCTGCTGTTGATTTGGCGGGACAATATTCGGCTGCACTTGATTCGTGTTTGGACTGTCGTTGCTCTGCAGGACGGGGCTTAGGGGTATTTGTGCCGCGGTAGCCGCGGTATTGTGAACGTTACCGCCCATTTGGGGACTGACAGGTCGTTCCTTTAAGTTGTAATTTCGCAAAAGCACCAAATGCCGCGGATCCTTGGCATAATTCTTTGTTTGCGAGGACTGTAAATCACCACCGGCTTTCTCAAATAGCTTATATAATGCCGGGATTTTCCTTGGTGATAATATAGAGATGTTAATATTTCTCTGAAAGTTAAACACCATGTACAATCATCATATATGTATATAATATACTCTTTATTAAGCACTTACAATTTGTAACTTTTATGTCACTCACCTCTTGATAAATGGCAGCTAATTGTTCAATGGTATGACCAGCGAACTTGTAAGTTTCTTGAATCATAGTCTGATACGGAGGCGAATTACATATCAAAATACAATGTTTCTGTGAAGCTGTATTTGGCTCTCGTCTCAACTGTAAATCCTCAAAACATTGTAATCCCGTTGCAAGACCTTCGCCTATATTTGCAAAGGACTCTCCTTTTCCACCGACCATTCTAGAAGATGGAAAATTATTATTAATAAAGTAAATTAATTGATAAAAAAGATATGCAACTTTAAAAATAGGAATTTACTTATACGCAAAAGATTCATTTGCAAAAGATAATTATACTTTACTCACTCAAGCTTCTCTAGAACCATCAATAGTTTGTGAGGATTTGAATAAGGTCCAAGAGTCTCCGTGCATGGAGATGGTAAACAATCAGCAGCATGATAAACCACTATTCCGTATAACGTCGTGCTATTCTGTTATACAAAGATTGCAAAATAAATTGTGACTTGATTCCTGATTCCTAAACAATATGATTAGAAGAGATATAACTGTATAGCATACCTCTGAGACATATTCCCTATCTTCTATACCACCTTGACTGAAATATCTGCAACACAGGAAAATATGAAAATAAATCAATAAAAAAATTCTTTTTGTCAACATAATATAAGAAGTTAATATAATTAATATTTGCAACATGTATGTGTATATTATGTGTTAACCAATTCAAAACTTACTCCAACGTCGGAATAACGTAATTCGTTTTAAGATCATTGAGGTACGCGCCATTAACAGCCGTTCCCTCGATAACAAATATAACATCAGCCTGCATTCCATGTTCCGTTGGTCCTGTCACCATTATTCTAGGAACAAGATTATTATATATTACTTAAATACTACTCACTAAAATATACAAAATGTTCTGTAATTAGAAAGGTGGTGATGATTCTACATGAAAAAAGTAAATCGCAAAAATAAAATACAATTTGTTCATGCAAGTCTTTGTTTTTGAGAAAATCAACTTTAAATATTTGTTCAATACATATGCACTCAACTATGTCTCGACTTAACAGATCTCACTTTAAACTACTATTTCTGTTTCTACTTACGTTTATCACAGTAGATAATCAAGTACACATAATATGCCAAGATATGTTTGTTTAAAAAATTTTATTAATTTACAAATTGTTCAAAATGTTTCTCATTCCACCAAATACACAAATGTGCTCTCAATGAACATTTTCTAACGTATTTTAACTTTGTAAATGCTAAAATAATTTTTTCTTTTATCTGTACGATACTTGTAATTTTCTTAGAATACACAATGTATTTACTGTGACTCCATAAATCAAAATTGAGCAGCGTTAAGTTAAAAATCGTGGTGGTCAATAATTTTTCTACCAAACTTGATATTATTCAAAAAGTCATAAAAGTACACGCGTGCCAAAATATTTGTTTTCGTCGATTTTCTCGAAAACGAAAGTTTTTCTATATATTCGTCTTATTTTCTCAAGTAGAATCAAGAATCCGTACCAGTTACAGAACACCTAGTATACGTATGACTACAAATTCGAGAGACTTGAGAGAATCTTACAATTCGACTTCGCTAGAAAATTATATTTCAATAAAGTAAACTTGACGGAAGGTCGATGACATATTGAAATATTTCAAGCTAACCTAGACACGCTTCTTAAGCTCATAGAATCCAAAGTTACGTCATTTAAGAGATGAATTTCTCTCTGTTCTCACAAACTTACGTTCAATTAAAATCTACAAGTTGTGGCAAAGAATACGCTTGTCTGCCAGCGCGCGGGTAAAAATCTAAATCATAAGAAAAAGTTTTGTTCTCTCTCGCCCACTAAACAGAACCGTACTCTGCGCTGACAGCCAAAACGTAAAGCGCGTATCGGACTTGCACGACGACTCCGAAGTCCGAGATCGGGGGTGCGTTCGTTTTGGGCGCTTTGGGTTGGTTTCCTATGGGTACGTTCCATTTAAAGGTACCTTTTCACACTGACGCTCGACGCTCATTTTCAGCGTCAAAAAACGTCACGTGACCAAAAATGACGAATCAGTATCTTTACTTTTGGTCACGTAATATCTTTTGACGTTGGTGCGTTCAGGCAGACGCTATTAGCGCTATCAGCATCAGTCTATCTTTGTTCTATTTTTAGTGTGCAATGAAGATAGAAGATGCTGATAGCGCTAATAGCGTCTCCTCGAACGCACCCTATGTATTGAATGTATTCAGCCCTGTGTCTCTTCGTGTCTTCTAGGACCGTCGTGTATGGCCGTATTGAACTCGAAGAGGGGATCGAGAGCCATACAACAAGAAGAAGAAGGACCGTCGTGTTTACACGCCGGTCCGCCTGTTATTGAAGGGTTTTTTTTCATTGTTTGAATCGACGCTTTGTCGGTTCAAAATATAATAATGGCCACATCGTATATCGATCAAACCAAGTCAAGCCCTTCCAACGATTGACGAAAGTAATATTTACAGGTGTGCGTCCGCCGGTGAGCTGGCAGTTTCGTAGCGACGTCGATACGAAAAGCAACTCTGAATATTGTAGATGGAAGCCAGCTGTTTCTCCTAAAGTCAGCAGGGGATAAATCGCAGATCAAACATGGTAATTATAATTTGATCATAATCTAACAAATTTTTATCGCATTCTTTTTTAGTTTTAAAAATTATTTTAAATTGCTAGAAATGAAATTGCTAAAATTATCTTTTACTTCGATATCTTGAAAAAGTGTACATGCCAAACAGTAGAGTGCACATTCGTTTATTTTGAGGATAAAGCTTGTGTGACAATTTTCTTTATCACCATTTTTCTTTATTACAGGCATCCACATCCAAGAAACAAATTGGTGGCCACAAGAATATGCTAAAACACGATTTAACTGAGGAACAGAAGTCTGATATAAAGGATACCTTTGATCTATTTGATCCGCAAGACACTGGAAAGATTACTGTCAAAGACCTTAAAATTGCCCTTACAGCCCTTGGATTTGAGCTGACAAGGAAAGAGATACTGTCACTCATGGCGGATGTTGCTCCAGAATGCTCCAACGAGTTGTCGTATGAAGAATTCGTGAAAGTAGTATCACTCAAAATGAGAGACACAGATAGCCAAAACGAAATAATAAGGGCGTTTCGTCTTTTCGACGAGGACAAAACGGGAAAGATATCTTTCAAGAATTTAAAAAGAGTTGCAATTGAATTGGGAGAAGATTTGAGCGACGAGGATCTGATTGATATGATAAACCAGGCAGATGAAGATGGCGATGGACAAATATCGCTAGAAGAATTTGTAAAAATTTTTAAAAATATGTCGTGTTAGTAAATGTGATGTTTGTAACTTTTTATTAAAGTCACATGTCCACAGTCAAAAGTTAATGCGGGATACATTTTGAAATTAATACGTATATTATATATTCTAAATGAAAGACTGATATTTTAGCACAATTATTCTTTTTTATACTTATCAGACATTTTTTGTAAACGTTTCATGTTTAATAATGTGTGAAAATAAATAGCATTAATACGTTTTATCATTAACATTTGATTTGTTCTTTTTAATTGCTCCTCTCGCACATCTTCCTAAAAACTTTGTTTCTTTCCATTTCTTTTTCTATGTAAATCATGGATAGTTTAATTCCAAATATATGAAATATAAATAAAAACAATAGACTAGCTATCGATATTTTATTACATTTATGTGGTGAATAAGTAAAAATAAATATTTTGCTTTTGAAAAAATATTCAAGTATTTACTTCCATATCATTTACATTCAGTGTCGAAATAGCAGCATTGATTACCGATCTGACCAACTTTGCTCTTGCTTTCGCCATTTCCAATCCTTTGGAAAGTATACTCTGAGAGATTGAAATTCCACCTGTATTAGATTTACATTTAATACTATATGATATATAACCTCCCTAATAACAATAGAATAATGCATTAAAAGTTCACACTGTATTTTACATATATAAAATACACACCAGGCTTATGTACATAGCAAATCTCTTCTTCATCGTCCATCACGATAGAAAATCTTCCCGATGACAAATTTTCCTCGTCATCCATAGGATCAGCTATTAACAATTGTCTGCAAACATAAAGAGATGAGTCAGAAAGATGAGATATGTATAAAATATTTGTTACAATAAACTGAAACTTACTTTTCGAATACTGCAAAGGATACAGAAACTGGTATTGTTTTTACAATAAACATTTTTCTATTTTTTGGGTGAACAACAATTACTCCCGTCTCCTCGTTGTAATTTACTTCAGGTAAGGTCACTGCAAGATAAATTCTCTCTTGACAGGAAAAGGAATTTGATGTGGACAATATTACATGTTCTCGACAATATGTATGACTTACACGTTTTGAGAGCTGCAATCAGTGCCCCAGTGCAGGCATCTATAACCGATCCATTGTAATTTAGACACAGAATGTCACAATACAAGACCCATACTAATTTACTTTTACAGATGCAAAGGTTCGTAAAGTCGAGTGCCGCTGAATTACTTAAAATAATGTCTATCGATTTAGAGAGCACCTGCGCCTGTTCACTTGGTGGGCCTGGACGAAACTTTGAAGAGCACAGAGGAGATAATTCCACATTTGGCACTATATAGCCATGATCTGGAGTATCTGCCTTCGGTGTTGCTAATTCCTGAGACAACATAATATCGATTAATCGTCTCTTTACAGTGAAATAAGATAATTGTGTTTTTAATAAAAATGAGTAAAAAATAAAGACAGATCATTGGAAAATATTATATAAATTACTAAGGAAAAAAAAGGAAATATCAAATTCATATAACATATATGCATTTGAAAAGACGTGAAAATGGAACAAATATACATAAAAACATTGTAGGACACACTTACAGCTTTAATACCACAAACTGCAGTTGTATCACCCAATTTGAATATCGCTGAACTGTCTGCTTGCACTATCGACGAAATGTTTACGCTTACTGGCCGAAACGACAAGAACTTTCTGCCATCTGTTCGAATGTCTTGCTCCTGCAAATGCCAAATTGTTTATAAAAAATTGTATAATACGTTTCTTCAGCCGGTATGCACAAGATACTTACAAGATGATCGTACAAATATTTCACTGGATGGATTGTCCTGCAAATATATTAAAGTAGATAATAAACCACAGTTCAAAACAAAATAAACGATTTTCCAATCTTACAAGCTAATTATGTTTTCTCAAGCAACAGGACCTGCTTCTCTTTTATCTATTTTCAGAGAAAACATATTTGCTTATCGTGCATTCTAAAATTTCTTTGGAGAATGAGATACATACTTGTATTGTAAATCCATTTGTGTTAAAATTGTCAGTATTTGATATCAATTTGACAGCTTTCTCGTTTGACAACTGCGGACCGCGTGCTGAATTTAAGCCAACGTAGTTGTAAATGGTTGTAAACAGTGGTCTAGTTTCCACCGAGCGCAACAATCTGGTTTCAATTAAGGTGCATTTTCACGTGCCGCTGAAACTGATCGTTTGAGCGACAAAAATGATCACGTGACGACTTTTGTCGCTAAACTATTACAGCGGCAGCTTGTGCACATGAAAAAAGATTGCAGCGACAAAGTTGTGTTGTAGAAAGCAATAATGGCATCTTTCAAAAGAAAAAAATATTATAATTGGATATCTAATTGTAATGAAATAATTCGACGAAAACGTCAAATACAATTGGAAAATGATATCGTTTTTGTTATATTGCTATCGACATATCAGAAACAAAAAAGACATTATTCGAAAAAAAAATTTTGGGTCGCACCACTTTTTCAAAATCATAATAAATATGGATTTTACAAAGCTATTTTACCGAATGTAAGATTAGAAAGTGCAAGATTTCTGAATTATTTTCGTATGTCATCAACGCAACTGGAAAATTTATTACAAATTGTTGGACCGAAACTTCAAAAGCAGACACATATTAGAGAGCCTGTCAGTGCTGAAGAAAGTTTATGTTTGACTCTAAGGTTTGTTTTATTACATTTTTTTAAATAATTGCATAAAAATATGAAAGTAATGCATTAGACAATACAAGCTATAAATGATTTGACTTATATAGTTATCTTTCACATATTATAGATATTTGGCTTTTGGCGACTCAATGGTATCAATATCATACCGGTATTTATTAGGATGTACAACAATAAGTAATATTATATCCGAAACATGTGAAGCAATTTGGAACATGTTGTGTCCAGTTGTCCTTCCATCATCTTTAACAAAGGAAGATTGGCTGCGTATTGCAGCAGATTTTGAAAATAAATGCAATTTTCCTCATTGCATTGGTGCCATCGATGGCAAACACATTGTTATTCAAGTATGTATTTTTATACTATTATAAATTCATTCAATTTGACAATATTTGCATTCAGTTTTACACCTCTGATTTGCAAATTGAACGCACCTATTATAATAATGTATACTTATAATAATGTACTTTTTCAGTGTCCTGCTAATGCTGGCTCTACATATTATAACTATAAACACAGCCATAGTGTTGTTTTAATGGCAATATGTGATGCCAATTACTTATTCACCTTTGTCGATATTGGAGCCTATGGAAGACGCAGCGATGGTGGTATTTTTAGAGAATGTCAGTTTGGCAAAAAATTTGAACAAAAAAAGCTAAATGTACCAAATGCAGAGACTATTTTTGAAAATGGTCCCATACTACCATATTGCCTCGTTGGAGATGAAGCATTCCCTTTGAAGGAATATTTGTTGCGACCATATCCAGGAAGGGGCGGATTAAATAAAGAAAAAAATATATTTAATTATCGATTGAGCCGTGCCAGGCGCACTATTGAAAATACATTTGGTATTCTTGCCTCTCAGTGGCGAATATTAAGAAAACCAATAATCAGTAAAGTCGAAACTGCAGAAAAAATTGTGCAAGCCATTGTGTGCTTGCATAATTGGTTAAGAAAGCAAGACATAAACACTAATGAAAATATATCTGCAAGTATAATTGATCATGTAGATCATAATGATTTTTGTACTGCCTATCGTGAAATTCGTCGTACAGGATCATATATGAGTACTAAATCAAGTATGGAAATAAGGGAAAAGTTTTGTACATACTTTAATAATAAAGGATCTGTACCTTGGCAGAATGATTATATCTAAATATGTTTTTCAAAATAAAAAAAAATGTAGCCTCGTATATATTCTTTATATATCTAGATATATTCACTATTGTTTATAAGCATTAACAATAAAGAATGTTACAAAATAATTGAAAAAGACGTTTACTTGTTATTTATATTATTTATTATTATTTCATATAAAAATAAAAGTATAGACTATATTGCATCACATATCACAAGTACAAATAAAAAAATTAAAAATAAAAGACTATATTGTATGTACATGTTTATAAACAGAGCTCGGAAGTTCGTGGTGTTTTCCCCCACTCTACGCGCCTGCAAGCGGCCGAGCGCCGCAAGAAGAGCGCGGTGCGCCTATAGGGT
>VBVQ01003902.1:0-16804 GCA_011636635.1 Tetramorium simillimum
TATATATATAGGGTATCTCATTTTACTTTTTCCTTATAACGATCTCCAAGATTGGTGTGATTATTGTACAAAAATATCCAAGAAAATTGTTCCATTTTTTTCCATATAGAGCAGGTAATTTGAAAGTAAAATGTGCAACTCTGACCTGAATTTTTCTTTACAATAACCATTAACTTCAAGAGACAATTATATGGAAAGATTAAAATGAAAACTCTACGTATATACTTAAATAAAATGTACAGGTTTTTTTAAATTTGAGAGCATACACAATTTCTACAGAACTAGTACGTATTATCCAAATCGTTACGCATAACTATATGAACAAAATTTATTTCTTCCCCCCAGACAAGTATTCTTTTTTTCTTAATACTTTCATTCATTGTTTATGTTTACTACATACTCGCGATTGCATAATAAATATATAATATCCGTTAAGGACGATCTATCTTCCTTAGTATCTAAAGCGCACGGACATTACTGCGAAAGGGCGAGGCATTTTTGTGAGATTAAATTGTGGGAGTTACGCGGGAATGAGATAGAGAGAGGATAGGAAAGGGAAAGAGTCTTCTTCTGTTTCTGAGATTAGGAGCGACGAGCGATATGCGACAGCATCGTGATGGGTCATAGAGCATCGCGATGCCATACCCACGTTTTCTTCGTATGGTCGAATCTGTGTGTCAGCCATTGCTGCTCCAGAAGCTGGTACCTGTCCTGGCTGAGGTACAGAGGTTTGCCACGTCTACAAGATTATTTGTAATAGTAAATAATACAATATTAAATATCAAATTAAATAAGCTGTTGTAACTTGTTACGAAAGAAAATTAAATACTTAAACGAAATGTATTCTTGTTTTTAACATGTTGAAAATTAGAAAGGCGGACACTTAATGCTCAATTATATTATTATCCATATTATTTCTATTCTATATTTTGTAATGAATTGTACTCACTTTAAATCTCTATCTTCTTCCTCAAAGTCATCGAGGTACAGGGACCCCCATAAACACGCTCGCCGACCGCGTATCACGATTATGTAAGTCGATGTCACTACAAGATAGATGCCAGTACCACCCCCGCAGTCGATTGAATGCTAAACATATAAACATGAGTAAGAATGAGTAAAAGATCGAAAAAATGTTTACAAGTTTTATATCGCGCGAACCCACATTTTCTCGTCCATATATAAATTACGCTCACCTGAATAGCTTCGCACACGTTCAACTGTTTGCAACAATTTTGTTTAAGGCAGACAATAGTACCGCACAACAAGCAGATACTAATCTCCTGCGGTACAGAATGACATTGGCTGCATTGTCGCTCGTGGTAATACTGAAAGAAATTAATATAGACGTAAAAACAGTATACAGATAATAACATATGTATAAATGTAAAAATATATGAATACATATAAAAAAGTGAGTACATATATAAAAGTTTCAATTAAAATAGATATTATATTTTATTATCTACATTTTACATTATCTTTATTCTTATCAATCAAATAAAATGCTTGTAATATATTTTTGAATGCACATGAGTGTGATGTATTTTATTTACTGGAACTTACCGTGAAGATTTTTTCATATTCTCTTGGAAGACTAAGTAGCTTCGGCACGTGCCACGATATGTGCTGCTCCATTATCAAGTTCCGGGCCGGCTGACCTCGCCAATTGGCGAGAAACGCGATCAACTGATCGCACCAGAAGAGAGGCACTGAGAAACCCGCTTCTGGTTCCTGCCAATTTAGCGCTACCGTTGAATAGAAGCTGTCCCAGCTCATGCCTTCCGTGACTAGCTCCAGATAATACACCAGTCTCACAAACTCGGTCTGCGGCGTTCTGATCAGCGGCAGCGGTTGCTCGTACAAGTGATAACGCAGCAATGCGGCCACTCGTAGAAACGGCAGGCACATTGACTGGATCTGAATGAACGGTGAAATATAAATAATGTACAAATAATGAACACATACATCTGTAATGTCATGTAAAAGAATCACACATTTTAGATATCTTTAGTATAATAAAGTCCCTTTTGAAAGTAATCAATTTGTGTTTACACACACAAAGCGATATAAATTTTACATCTCTTTTCAAGAATTATTATCGTTTAAATATTGTATTATACAGAATAAGATATATAAAATGTGACAAATTATTTTGTAGATAATGGCTGTAACGATATATCCTGTGACACATGCAAACGGGGATGATTAATAAAAGAAAAGTTCTCGTCTCCCGTATATATCGCGTTAAGGGAGTGAGAAAGATTATGCATTAAAAGTTAAGAAGATTAATAAGGATTATGTAAGAGCTGCTTCGTAAAATGCTAGTTAAAAAAACACATTTAGATAAAAAATTATATTGTAGACTGTACTTGTTGCTCGACGCAGAGCGATTTCACTCTGGCATAAGTGCTCTCCCACTGCGGAGAGGCTGAAGTGGACGGTTTGTCATCGTCCGTGCTGGGATAGAGTCCACTTTCGCTGAAATACTCGATGATCTCGGCCAGTATGGTCTCCGAAGGCGTAGTGGCACAGTTGCATCTTTTCTTTAGAATCGCGTTTCGCTCTGCTCGCGAGAAGTTACAGCTTATCTGTAGTATTACTTGATAGTACAGCAAGTTGTAAAGGACCTTTACTACGCCGGAAAAATATGCTGTGGAAAAAAAAAAGAAATATTAATTCATTCATACACTTATACAATCAAATATGTATCTCAAATATGCGCCTTTGCGCCATATAATTTATTTCGACGTAGAATGCAAGAAAAAATCTGTAAAACGTACTTTGGTCCAAGTGCAACGGCAACAGCAATATGAACTGAATAAGCATAGCAGTCGGGTCTCGCAGAAGCAAAGGAACCTGTCTCTCGTGCGGTGTTAAGGCGAGCGAGGACGCCGATTCTTCCATTAGCGATATGCCAGATAGCTGTTGCCATACATGATGCACTGGCCATGTGGTCAGAACTCGAGCGTGCATCGCCAAAACGTGTAGAAGCGCGACTGAAAGAATACATTTTATTTTTTTAACAAAATCTTCAGATTTATAGACTAACATTACGAACACACTGACTATTGCATACTGTGTTATTGCGTACAGTAATTACATAGATTGGAAGGCAGATGAACTAACTGGGATAGATTGGTTGATAAATCGGAAAATTAAGAAATACTAACGTACCTATACAATCGCGTTTAGGCGTCAGAGGTATTGTAGTGGGTGGCGGAACGCACAACGATCCGCCGCGTTGTACAAGTTCAATCTCAAAGTTAGTTCGAGCTACCGAGGTTACAAAAAGGAACAAGCTTTGGTGACTAGGTTTACAGTTCTTTTGTTTATACTTTAGATACGTGCAACTCGTCATATCTTCCATGGCCTTTCCCATCGCCACAGCCAAATTTGAAGAGACCTGGAAACGACAAATATATTTAATTAAATAAGTACATCCTCGATATACCCTAATCGTTACTACAGTTTCACGTAAAAATAATGCACATATATTGAAATAATTAAAAATATAATAAATAAAAAATCGCTAAGAAGGAAGGATAGATTATTATATACGTACAGGATTTCGTTGTATCTCTTTAAGAAAAGTGTTCAGATCCGCGAGTATGGTCTCTATGGAAGCATGACGAGATCGCACCACCGCCGAGCATTCGCCCAATTGCGGCGACAACGGCAAAACAGAGTTGGCTAATTGCCGGCACAACGGACATAGATACTCGCCCCGGTCCACCGCTAGACTTTGCTGCCGCTGCTGACTACGAAGGGACTCTAAGTAGGATTTCAAACAGTCTAGATGCAGATGATGACCACACGTTTGCACATGGACACCACCCTCCCATCCCAGATTAACTGAGAGCAGCCAAGACAACTGTGAAATAAAAAATATATAATATTAATTAATGTTAAGACATTACCTATTTTTTCATCTTATACTAACATTTAATATTATCTCATTACTCTCAATCAAAATACACCAAAAATATACAACCAAAATAAGAATAATTAACATTATTGGCATATTTTAAAACAATCCGGGATGTAGTAGCAAATAATAGGAAGTTTCTATAAAACAAACTTTGTTTTTGTCTTGTTATATTAAGCAAATTTTGTTAAAGTCACCATACATATTTATCTTTTTCTTCAGGGCCAAAAATGTGTGTTTTTTTTTCCATTGAAATCTGTCCAGGTCGTCAAATTTTGATGTGCAAAGAATAATATCGGAAATTGAGGTCAATTCAAATATCCAATTCAGGGTGTGTACAAAAGGGTCAGCGGTCATATAATATTTCTAGAACCTCGCCGTGTGGCATACAAAGAGTTAGTTACAATGAAGACAGCACAATGGGACAAATTTTTTAAAAGAATCAAAGAAAATACACATATAAAACACATATACTATAAGTATATTATTCGCTTACCGTATCGAACATATTGTTCATCTCATTCATTCTGCGGTCGAAATGGGCGCCTCGGGTATCTCCCTTCGGTATAGGCGGATCTTCGTCGGACGTGGGAAGAACTAGTCTATCCGGTTGTTGTCGTTCGTGACCAATAATGCTCGTTGCCTACATTGAGAAAATATTTATAATATGCAGATACATGCAAAATGTTTCTCGTACAGCAAAAAATGAGAATATTACTTGAACTAATACAACGAGTCCCATTGGTTTGTCTTCACTGCTGGGGGTAGTTTGATTACATATCACACAGTCGTATTCCTTTTTACTAGTCAATTTAGTCGTATTCTCTTCCTGATCCCAATCCATTCCGGATGCACCTGCTTCCTCTATAAAAAAAAATTATTTTATTAATATAACCAACTGAGTATCATAAGTTTCTAATTCACACTTCTGTTGTAGAACAAAATATTACAAATGTTATAATTTTTAAGAACATTTGTAATAATTTACACACAAAGACACAAAATATATAAATTACCGGTCTTCATCGCTTTCTCCATAAATTGTTTCTGCTTGTTGGCAAATTCCGCCATCAACTTCTGCTGTCTCTCCTTCGCTCTTCTTCGTCGTTCCTCTCGCTCACGATTCTCCCTTTCGCGCTGTTCATCCTCCTCGCATTCTTGCATGCGGGGCCACAATTTGTTTCTAGTCTCAATGATGGTATGTTTACACATAGGATCTAAATCCGCTATTTTCCTAAGCAATTGCGATATGAAGAACGGTCCATCGCCAATTCGCGATTCATTAGGCGACGATGATGTGGAAGAACTGCTACTGCTATCGCTTGTGCTGCTACTGCTGCTGCTGCTACTGCTACTAGCTTCATTGTCTGACATTGCATTTTGTTCGGGATTGTAACTGTCTGGTACACCCGATAATTGAGAATGTAGCTTTAACAGCAAGGAAATAATGCTCTCTCCTACTTTGACGGATTGCGGTTGCATTGGTCCACCCTGGAAAATGTACATGAATATTTTATAATGAACTAAATCGAATTTACAAATATTAAAATACGTACAATAAAAAACATAATGAATGTAAAATATTGTTAAAAATAATGTACAATATACAATATATTGCATTACTTGTGGCTCTCTCCTTTTAAAATGTTTGTGAGGATTCGACGTGGATGGAACGATTTCTGTAGCACTAGCGGCAGCATTAGCGATAGCCCTATAATTAACCGGTTGTGCTGTGACTATTTCGTTTCCGGCCATAAGTGCTATACGTTGAGGAGCGGGTGGCGGTAATGCTGGCTGGCCGCCGACTACATCTAATTATTATTAACATCATAAATTATTAAATAGATATATCATTATTACTATAGATTGTTTGATACACAATTAAATTTTTACAGAGTAAAATATAGCAATAAAAATTTTAAAGAAACTCAAGGAAATATTCTAATATGATTTTTTTTAAATTATCTCTGTTACATTAGTGATAAAACTTAGTAATAAAATAAATTTTGAGTTTAAAAAACGTACTATTTGGTGAAGGAGGCGATTCTATTGCTAGAGCCATAGATTCTTCCCCGGATGGTGGCAGAGCTCTTTGCAAAGGTATCGTCAAGTCATCCTCACTGTTACTATGAGCTATGGCGACGATTCTGTCTTCAGGTACAATTGCCACATCATATTCCACTGTAATGTTTCAGAATATAACAATATTATATTTTATGTAAATTATTTATAAGAGAAAAATAAGCAATATTAAACAAATTTTTTTGAAAAAATATCAACGCTGCTTTTATGTAATCTATATAAAAATCTTCCTAACCACTTGTTGACGGTAATGCTGGTAAAGATGTAGCACTCTCGACTGGTAGTAAAGCCGGCAAGGATGACGCACTTGCGTTCGACACACCACTGTCATCTCTAACAGGACCTACAGAAAATCCCAACAGTTCCAAAGATACTTCTTCCGCGCCGTCGTCCGCGCCGTCGTTCAACATCAGGGATGTCGCCACTTCGCTCATTTCTCCTTGAATCTCCCACTCAAATTCGCCTAATCATTATTAAGTAAATTAGCAAGTGTAAACAAACTAAATATATTAGTATGTCACTAAATCATTATTGTACATTAATATATAAAATAATTTCATCATTTTACAATTGTGTTATATATTTTATTTTCATTATTATCAGTATTTTCAATCAGTATTAAATAAATCGATTTTATATATATAAATTTGATAAATCTATTACGTATACTCACTGTCTGAGCTGCTAGGCTCCGACTCTTGGACTAGAATCACTCGAGGTATCACTGTCCTCAGATTTTCGGACAAGCTATCACTTTCGTACCATCCAGCCAAATCCATGTCCTTTATCACACGAGAAGTGCCACCGGTATATTGACATAAAGGATTCACCTGAAAATAATTATATTATTGGATAAAATAATAGATACAATAGATTGTAAAAGAGCTATACTATGAAAGAACACTAAAAAATCAAACGAACAAGATAAAATACAAAAACAAGATAAACGTGAAACTAATAAATCATTATTTTTTTATTTACTATACAAAGTAATAACTTATGTGTAAAGAATTACGTGTAAGAAAAAGAAGTTCAAAGTAAGCTGGTCAAAGTAAACTTAAAGATCAATTAATTTATTTAAAAAATCACTTACAGATTTATCCGGCGGTTCCGCAGTAATAACTGCCATTTCCAGAAGATAAATAGCCAATGCCATAACATGTTCCGATATGTTATGTCCGTTCACAGCCTTATAGAGTATTATTAAGATCATAGTGTGAAAAACTCTGGAACGTAAAACTATACGTGGATCATCATAGTCTGACGAAACCGGAGCCGGTTGCCTAAATGGTGGCCAGGGAGTCGCACCGTTCTTCAGCTTGCCCGATTGCTTCACGCTGTAGTAGAAAAATATAATATTTGTCAAGAATGGAACCTTTCTGAAGATAGTAAGTGTATTTGGTCGACAAATCTGATACGTACTATTCTGTGAAACGATCCATAGATACTTGGAAATCTCTTCTATGGACTGCTCTCAACAGTACGTGTAAAGGATCGAACAATTCATCCCACACGAGAGCCTTTGGTCCGTACATACCTTGTTGCATATTGCCACTTGCCTCGAGATTCGGAGCTCTATATTGCGCTACCTACAAACACATTACTATGTTAAGGAAAACAGAATCAACGTCATTTACAATTTATTTATATATAATATATATACGTATATATCTAATATAAAAAATATATATAACGATTAAGAAGTAACATGAAGTATACAAATATAAAAATTAGAAATTAAGATGTACACCATATATCAACGTACATCAGCTAGAACAGATTCAAAGTCCCTGTTCTGAGTAGTTCCACAGCGTTCTGGCATTAGTTCCATCAATTGACTATGCGTCTTATCACCCATACACAATAAAGTCACCATTTCAAGACGAGACATTTCAGGATCCGATAAACCTGATGCAAGAAAAATGTAAAGCTCTTAATACTCTATTCTTGCATTGATAGTTCCAGGATTATAAAATTCATTACTAAGAAAGAGAGGTAAGAGATTTCTAAGAGAAATACATTAGAATCAACAGAAACTCACCGAGATTTGTTCTGACGTTGACCAATGTAGCTAAGAATGTTAGGCAGCTTTCCAACATCGGGGTATCATGCTCGCCCTCAAGATATTCATTTTGTGGAGCATGATACAAGCACAAACTCATCCATTCTCTCACGTGAAATCTGTATTAAAATTTTTTTAATAAATTAGGTGGTTTGCATTATTTATTCGGTATTAAAAAATTAACGAATGGGGAAGATGATATTACTTTTCAATGACAGTTTTCAGAAAGACATCCGGCAATAATTTTGTAGCACAAATCTGTAGCAGATACAGATCCGCGTCCACCATGGAGTTGCAGAAGTTACATTGAATGTAGGTCATTGCCTGGCCCTTTATTTGCAATCCGTTGCGAACCCATAATCCATTTAAAATCTCATAGAAGGCAACCTAAAAGCAGAAATGTACAAAAAAATGTTATTTATATTACATATGCGATCAACATTAATCAAATAAAATTTTTTGCATTAGATATTCTGTAACTTTCCATAAACAATAATGTAATTATGATATAGTATTATATAGTGTAGAGACTGTAACATTGTTAAAAACATCCTCATAAAGTTGTTGAGCGAAATATCTAGTTGACCTTCGTTCATGCTATGCCAGTGTCATTAAATTGCGTTTGTAAAGCATACTTTTTGATGGAAGATAGGAATTTAATCTCTTTACATCTCGACTGACGTATTTAAGCCAACTGTACACAAACTTATATAAGAGCGTGTCGCATAACATTCTTATGTTTCCTGGTGGAAATAATTTTATAATAATTTACGTTTTTCTATAAAAAACTATATATTTAATAAAATAATATAATACTAATATAATATATATATAAAACATGTTAATTGTAGTATTGTTAGCAGAACATATATTGAGTCGGAGTTCTTCTCTTGTTTTTATATTTCCACGTATAACACATTTTATTTTTTTCATGACGAAACTTTTCCAGTTTTTATCTTCTTCTCCCGACATATAATTATATGCCTATTTCATTTTATTCGCGGTCAGTAAAACGCGGCATAACCGCAACGAACAGACCCACAGCGTAAAGAGTGCAGTGGTGGTGCAGACGATCGGATCGCTACGGGAGGTTTGTTCCCCGCAGCTGAACTTTTCGCAGCGATTTCTCATCTTTTCGCCTTTCTTCTCTCCCTTTTCGTCCCTATCATTTCTTTATAAGAGGGTATGTCAACCTAATATTTGTTGTTTCCGATTCTTTTACATTCAATTTTTTGTTCTTTGCTGCGGGTGCCAATAACCTCGTAAGATTTCTTTACTTCAATTGTTATTACAATCTTATATTACTTTTTAACAATCTTTATTAAATTATTATGCCATGTAGCTTTTGCACTGAAAGAAAAATAGTTACTTTTGGCCTCAACCACAATTTTATAATATTTCTAACGATAATTATGATTAACATAATGATGCATATAGTTAAATTAATCATATTTCGTGTTAGAAATATTATAAAATTATGGTTGAGGCTAAAAGTAATTATATTTTTCTCTCAGTACACAATAGAAATTTTATGCAATAGAAGAATCCAAAAAAAATTGTTAAATATTTAAACACTTTATCTACATCAGATGCGAATGACGATATGTGTCACACTGAAAGAAAAATATAGTTACTTTTGGACCCAACCACAATTTTATAATATTTCTAATGATAATTATGATTAACATAATAATGCGTATAGACTACGTTTACACGGTTAATCAGATTTTATAACATCTGTAGTTGTTAGGTAGACCAATCATAACCATTTTTCAGAAGAATGGGATAGTTGTGATTGATCTGCTTGACAATTACGAATGTTATTAAACCTGATTAACGATGCCGTGTAAACGTAGTCATCAAGTTAACCATATTTATTGTTAGAAATATTATAAAATTGAGGCTAAAAGTAACTATATTTTTCTCTCAATGTAGAGAGAATTGTATATTTTTCTCTGAATCTTTCTACTTCAAAATACAAAGTTTTGTCCATTTCTATCAATGTAGATTAATTTTAACCTTTCATCTTTTTCCAATTCCTAGAAACCGACACCCTGACATGGTTGTAATTGCAGGGACAAAGGACACATGTGTATTCACACTGCGAGAAAGAGAGGAGAGAAAACAAGGCGCAAGTAAAACGAACAGACCAGGCTCCCATTCATAGCCGTGGGAGCAATAGCCCCTACCCTATCTACTACGCCCGTTGCCGTTCTCGCTGTTGTCAGCCCGTAACGGTCGCCCCGCGTCCGAGCCGAGTGAACGGCAGCAGTCCCGGCGTGTTAGCGTCGCCAATCGCGGACAGGCGAGTGCGGCGTTGCGCGCCATCCACCCGACATCTTGGTCTTCGTCGTCGCGTCGTGCTCCTTCCTGCCAAGCATGGCCAAGCACCGTCCAGGATTAGCCCTGCTGGTCGTCCTGGCGAGCGCCGGCTGCGCCTTCGGCATCGGCGTCTACGACACGTTCGAGCTGCTCAGGCTGGGCCGCCAGGTCGTGATGCAGGCGCTGGAATCCTGGGAAGTGATGCTGCCGAATCTTCCCAGTGACAAGGTGCCCGGCGAGGATCTCGTGTTCATGAAGATGATGGAGCGCGAGCTGCTCAGGCAGATGGACAAGATCTCCAAGCAGATCGGCGAGTACCAGGAGCAGACGGAGATCAAGGCCGACATGATCCTGACGCAGCTACTGCTGCAGCTTCCTATGCAGCGCAGGCTTGACGACAGCCTGCGGGAGCTGGACCACTACATCGGCCAGGTGAACGGGCTGTACAAGCTCTTCGAGATGTACGCGAGCGATCCGGACAGGTACGAGAAGTACACGATAATGCAGTTCGCCAAGACCTGCGTGTCGCCGAGGTTGGGCGAGCTGCCGGACGTTCTCAAGTCGATACACAGGCTCGTAGTGCCGTCCGAGCAACAGGTGTTCAATAGGAGCGTTCTCGTGCTCCTAGCTGATCAGATGAAGGTAGGCACTTGGCGTATGTGTGTGTGTGAGAGAGAGAGAGAGAACGGTTTCTGAATATGTGATCGAAGAGGTGGATGAGTTTCCTCCAACATTAAACAGCTTTGAGAATAAATATAGCTTTTATTGAAGCATCCTCCCCTTGAATTAATGTGATGTTGATTCATTGATTCGAGGCTTCATTTTGTTCATGAGAGAATCAATGATGTCATAATGTTACTTTCACTTTAAAGGACGGTTTCATTTTTAAAGGAAGTTTTTCTTAAAATTTAGCCGCTTTTATTTTGCGTGGATTTTTTCAAGAGCAACGCTGAGTATTGTTACCTTAAATATATATTAACACTAGTGATCTGAACAAGTATTTACGTGACGTGAAAGCAACTTGTTCCTGGAAAGAATTTATGTGATTCATTCGTTTGCTTTGTTTCATTCTTTGAGACACGACTGAATTTACGTGGTGATAATATTTTATCTTGAATTTACCGTATTTTAACGTTGCGATAATTTAATTTATTAATACATAATTGATCAGAAATGAAATAAAATCGTTTCATTTCAACAAAAATCGATTTAACAAGATTTTAATATATTCATGTATTTTCATGAGAACGCTCGTTTAACGTTTATTACATCCTGAATACCTTGAGATACAAAGAATAAATTGTCATAAAGAAATGTGTCATAAAATATGCTTATCGGCTGTTAAAAGTATCACATATACACATATCAGATGCACATATGAATCATTATAAACAGGTAAAAAAAAGTCTTACTTCAGCATAAAGTTGAACTTTATCTCTGAAGATTTATGAAGATTTATTTATGAAGATTTATTTTAATCTCGATTTAACTTATTTTTCATCTTTTGTTAATTCTTAAAAAAATCATTTTTATCTTATTTTATTATTACGTTTATGTGTTTTATTGTTCTATTGTTTAATACACTACTTCTTATGCAGCAGATAACGAGTAATAATATATGCTTAGGCAGGCATATGAACGATAAAAACTCACCGAGAGTATCTAAAGAACAGCAGGATAACGTGACAAACAGGAAGAACTATCATCTGCACGCTGACTGCGTGATCTTGTGCTGGTTTAGAGAAGTCACGTCATACAATCGTAACACGAAAATTAGTCACGAGTCACCGTCGTCGGTAGTAAGCAAAATTTCGATTTCAGGCGACAAAGCGCAGAAAGTGAGAGCGCATTTGATACGCTAAATTGACGTATGCTTGGGGATCCCATGTTACGAACGAGCTGTGGTCGGATAACATCGTAACAGGAACCCCACTGTATCTATTTAAATGCGGACAGTGGGCATTAGGTACCGAGAAACGGTATCACACTTTGGATCAAGTGACCGCGCGTCGCATCGGCCCGCTACGGTTTTATTCCGCGTTATTATCTGCGGAAAGAAAAGGGAAATCGTGTCGACGGAAATTCGTCATTACTTGATACTCCGGATACGCTACGGCAAATAACACGAATCAGTGAATTGACGCGAGTCACTTGATTAAAGCTGTCGTGCGTTAATTGATGCACCAGGAACATATGGATTGTAATTTAACACTCATTTTCAAATCGCCGTTTGCAAATACGTTAAATTCGTCTTGAAAGGAGAAGACGGAAGATTACAGATATAAATTCAATCGTGATTTTAAATTGCAAGTTCTCTGCGGCTCTTTGTAATCTTCGCTTTTGGAAATGGGCTTGATACATGTGTTCTCCAACGTAACATTAAGATCTCCTGAAAAACGAAAACACCGAGTAGGCAGCGATTGAAAATAAACAGCTTTTTGCAAGCTGAGCTTCAGATGAGCAAATAATCAAACAGAACTGTCTTTAGCAGAAGGTCAATACGAGTTTTAATCGCCAAGATACGTGTGGAAATACGCGTGTTTCGATAAATGGTAATGAAATGAGAATTTTTTTTACGCGTTGACTTTCCATATCCATGAAAGAGACGCTTCTCAGCATTCAAATATTTTTAGCATTTTAAATTCTCTCATGCAACTATCGTGAGACAAATTTCCATGCGAGTATGCCTCGCATGCGGTTACATCTCTTCTCCGAGTGCGAATGTACTGGGTGGACCGAGAGGAGGGCGCGGAACATGCGCATGGAGATACACAACATCACATAAAGGACTGGCGAATAACGCGGGGGGATTGCGGAGGCCAGAGGTGGGCAAGAGACATTGGCGCATTATGTGAAACCCAGTCGAGCGCGATCGGCCATACGGCGAGTGTTGCTCTTACCCGCTAGTCCCGAAACAGTAAGAGCGAGGCTTGTTACCCACATTCCGCGAATACGTCGAGCTGCGGGCAACTGTGTCACGGCGAAAAGGTGCTTCGTCGGCGAATTTACCAGCGAAATTTCGATCTCTCTCTTGATGGAGTGTGACAAATGAAAACGCTAAACGTTAAGAAAAACGAATCGGAATGAAAATATAAAAAAGCTTATTCTAAATGCGATTATTTGAATGTGTATATTATCAAGAGAGTATAATTTGAACTTTAAAAAACATCCATGAGAAACGTTTGAAAAGTGAAATATTGTGAAGTCTCTAATGATACCTTTGGACCTTTTTTAGTTAATATATCTTTTGAAAAGCTATTATATTATCATTTTTAATGATTAGATAAATATTAAGAAGATTTGAGAATTTTGTAGAACGTTTCTTTTTTTCAAAAATCTTATCTGACATTTTTTCATTATTCTCTGCTTATTTTAAAAACATTTTTTAAAGGAATAAAATATTGCTATTATTTTAATACTATTTTCTTAATAAATAAAATATTGATACAAGTATTCTCCTCAATTCTGATTGAGCTTCATCTTCAGTTTTCAATTCGCATTAATTCGCAACGATTTTAATTCCTAGGATTGAATTACGGAATGATCATCTTTTTATGCTATTATCGTCAGATATTGTAAGTCTCGCTTCGGTTTCCTCAATCTAGAACTTAACCACGATCGGAAACTACGAAGGACAAAGAGAGACGGAAGAACACGAGAGAAAAGGAACGTTAGTGAAATATTCTACGTTGTTATCGCGGGTAACAGGAGTGGTTATTAACTATACCGTTGGCCGGAGAAAAACAGTGTCACCCAGTAGTTAGTCCTAGCCGCTCTAGATCATACATTAACGCGTCATTAAGAGCCGCCATCGCCTCTCTCCTCTCTTGTGTCATGACCCCTCTTGTGATCATGATTGGATACATCTTCTAAACGACGAGCTCGTTGACGCGAAAAGGTCGTTTGATTTTATCTTGCGGATTATCGTCGAGGATACAGAACTTGTGAAGTTGTGTATTAACATACACATATGGTAATAACTGACAGGAATTAATATTGGATAATACTAATAACGAAATAAAGTATTGACACGTTAATAATAATACCAGTAAGAGCAATTTACAGAACGATCGCATAATCCTCGATTTTTACCTTCGTTTCTTCAGATCAAGACTCGTCGAGAAGATAAACAAAGAACTGAAGAGAACTGAAATCCCGCTGAGCGGACTCTTAGCAAAGTGAATGAATCATCGGCGAAGGTTCCGAGAATGAGATACTTCACATACTTGCTGACACTGACGTTGGTCGTGGCAGCCTTCGCCACGATCAAGAATAATGCGACGTCAATCGACGTAGTCAGAAATACTTTATTAAACATGGAAAAAGGGCTAAGGGAAGATCTGGCCAATCAACAGAAATGGATGAACGTCCAGACGGAAGAGAAGTATCTGCATCTGATCAAGGCGTACAAAACATTCGGCAACGAGGTGGACAAGGAATTTCCCCTAGATCGTGAGGATTACTTGAACTCCTTGGATTCCCTGTGGCTCTGGGCCCGGGTCCAGGAAGAGATGAAGGGCATCAACGGCCTGTACGGGATATTCCGACAAATGCAGCGTGAGATTATCGAATTAAACGCCCCGATCAACATGAGACAATTGATGAATTTCGCCGAGACGATCCTTCGGGATCCGAACGCTTCGATCCCGAGAGCGATCGATCGTATCGCGAATATGATCATCAATGAAAAACTGTTCATCGAGGCTTTTAAGGTATCTAAGAAATAAACGACGGCAAAGATTGCATCTTTGCAGATGAAATTTTTCAGAGAAGATATTTTTTCTTCCTTAAGACATGGTCTCGTATTGGAACGAGATAAATACTTGTTTACAGTAAACAAATACTAATAACTTGAGACTTTTAATCGAGGTTTAAAGTCACTTTTAAAAGGGCTTGTCGACAGTCCAAGAAGATTCGTGGCATTTGCCGAGGATTAAATATGAGCGATGTGTTGATCACAAATAACGTTTTAATCACAATATATTTACAAAGTATTCTTATATGTGCAGGAAGCGTCGAACCAAATGTGCAATGAGATGCAATCGCCGCAACAACTGCTATACAATTTGTATAATGCCGTGGCGCTGACGGAGATCAAGGGTTACACTATGATTCAATTCTCATATATGCTATTACGTCTGTACAACGAAGGTACGTGGTACCGACGATCACGTATAAATATATAGCGTCCTACATACAGCGTCTTCGTCACGTGATTTGCACAGAGCGATTAAGATCGAGTCTTTTTTCGCGAGCTTGAAAATTGCATACAAATATCACAAATTAAAACTTGAAGCTAAATACAGCAATTCGTATTGTCTCTCAATGGTCAAAGATTATAAATATAAAGGATCTGAAAAGAGTTAATGTTTATGCTTATGTTTTCGTTCGAAGTTTAAACTCAAAATAAATATTTATATGTTTAACGAGTATGGGTACTTTACAAAAGACCTTTGCTTTATGTTCTATTATGTTTTATATGTTATTAGAGTATATTATATAAAATATATATACGATATAAAACGAACTAGAAACCATCCAAAGCCGAATTGACGGAGAAATTAAGAAATCAATACAACAATAAAAAAAATTAGTTTTCATTGCACTTTTCCGGATCACCACGAATCGAAAAATCGAATTAAATGCGATTCAAAATATATCTGATAAATTCTTTACATACAGGCGTTAACTTTAGCGAGGAAATACAGATGCTAAAGCACCAATATGCGATGAGAACGACCGAAACATTGAGAGCCGTAAAAACCGCAATGGCATTTGCCCCAAGAAGTCTTTGGAGATGCGATCCGAGTGTGCACAAGTTAGGTAAAGTCTTCTGAATAAGGCTAATTAAATTATATATGATATATGCAAAAATGTTGATAATTATATAATTTGCATACGTTATTGATTTTTATTTAGATGAAACCTATACCGAGTTGAAACAACTATTCCAAGGATATATCGTAAACGAAGTGGATTTAAACGACCAAGCCACATGCAAGGAAAACTGCGCTTATTATAGTTATACGAAAGTATACGGTTGTTATCAGAATCAATTTTGTTCGCAACAACGTAAATGTAATGGCAAAATATTGCATTGTGAGTACATTGATTCTGATATGTGGATCTGCCCTTCGGTAAGTCTTTTAACGGACATATTCTGTTTAAAGAATTCTGAGAATTAAAATGAAATTAAAGGAAAAACGATCTTGACAAAATTATAAATTGTACACTGCTGAAAAAAATTAGTAAAATTTAAATTATACAACTCATTAAATTAGATTGATTTAATGATAAATGAATCTAATTAATGAATTAAAAAATTAAATTTAAAATTAAATTTAAAATTATATTTAAAATTAAAATTATAACTATATTATATATATACTATATATTATATATATATATAT
>VBVQ01003903.1:0-16804 GCA_011636635.1 Tetramorium simillimum
CGTTCGTTCGACGTGGTTCGACGGCGCGTTTTCGGCGGACGGACGGACGCATGCGTGTCCCGAGTCCCGACTCCCGCGAGCGACCACGAGCAAACGTATACAGCGACGTATGGCATCTCGCCGTGCGCAGCCGGTCGCAGCGTAGTTCGGCAAAGCGCGTCGAGGTAGCGGCGCGATCGCATTGTTTTTGTGTGCCGTCCTCGCCGCCGTGTCCATCGCGCACGCACGGCACGGCACGGATCGCGAATCCGAAACGCACCGCGCGAGTGAACCGCGTATCCGGTCGAGTCGCCCGGCTCCCATTCGCGGCCCTCTGTTCGTCGCGCCCTTTGACCGCGGCCGGAGTCAGTCCGCCGGCCCTCCAGAGTGCTCCGGAGCCGAGCGGAGTCATCCCCTCGAAGGAGACGGCGCGACGGCGTAAGGCATAGGTGTGGCGGGTAAGTATGAGATCCGTCTCTCGTTATTATTTAATCTGCGTTATTATCTCCGCGCTTCTATTCGCGCCAGTCTGTACGATATCGCGGGGCACTACCCGACACTCTCTTCGGAGGCCCGCGACGCGCCCGAGTTTGCTTCGCGGCTCGCCAACGCTCGCGCGCGCGCGCGCGCGCGCGTCTCAACGTGGCGCAGCGCGCGAGGAGTTTGTCGGTGAGCGTCGCGATGGCATGCCGATGTTGAGAGCGTTGAGATTTCGATCGCATTCCGCCAAAGATCGCAGCCGAGTCCAACATTATTTTCAAATTACTTACGGCTTTTGCACTATGTACATCAAATCGGTAGGAATTACTTTAATCGTTGCGAGCGCGTCCATTCCGCAAAGACGTGTGCGCTCTTCGTGTCGCAAATTTCGTCAACGCCGGGACAGATTGTGCAAGGGGATCGCGCGGGCACGGTCGCGCACGAACGTGCGTTGTAATGAGAGTCTCGTTCCATCGATATTTACCGTGACGTATTATTCTTCCGCTCGCTCCTCGAGATAATCTCTCGTGAGCACCTGACCTGACCTTTTGCGAGTTATGTATACTTGTAAACAAAAGCGTTGCGCTATGAGGTCCATGGGATCAGTGATTATGATTTTGAAATGTTCAGATTTTGGAGGGAAAATTAAAGAAGTAACATCTATCTATCTATGAAAATGTTTTTATTAATGTATTATTAAACAATTTTAATTGATGTATTATTGATTGATATTGGAGCAAAATCAAACGTACGTTAAATTTTTGTATACTTTTATATTAATGTGATAAAAAAAAGTATAGTATATCTGTGTCATAAAAATTGTAATTTATTTATAAAATTAAATTTTAATAGTAAAGCAACGTCGATTTGTTTAAACATATAAAATATTCTTGGTTTACAAGTTTGAAATTATTATGTATGTATGTATAAGTTCTACTTAATATTAAATAGAAAAATATAATGGACACATTTAAATTGTTTATAAGGATTGAGATATTGAATCAATCTGACCGTGCTAGTAGAAATTTTATATTCAATATCACTGGGATGATTTCACTGTTGAAATTTGAAAGAAACTTGGCATAGTTTTATAAAAAAAAGTACAAACGTTAAACTTGTACTGCTACTTTTTTATCTTTTGTCCATCTAAAAAAATTTACCATCTTAAATATATTATCTTAATTTGACACACAGTTATAAGCAGTATGAAAAAAGAATGTAAAAGGTGGAGAAAAAAGCGAGAAAATATAAACGGCGTCATATTCTTATTTCGCAAAGTTAATTTGAATATTACTTTAGCGGAGTTTATGGTACCTAAAGAAAAAAAAAAGTTTCCACTGAACTGCTACGCACAATTGTAGCTTTTGCTAAACTAGGGGTGGGAAGATGCACGAGGAGATTGCTCGTTGTCTTGAGAAAAAAGAAATGTATACATAATTTAAAGTAAAGTAGGTGATAGTTGGTCTTGAATCTTACTAGACCTATACAAATTTAATAGAAAATCTGAGAAAACGTTAATCTTGATAAATCACTGGTGCTTGTAGTATGTACTTATGCATATTTATGCAGAATATACATATTTATGTAACACTTTGCGCGTTTTACATATTATACATTCTCGTTTCTATATGTTCACGTTGTACTTTACGAGAGGCAACACGATACAGCGAATCCGTAAAATTCGTGTTCACTGTCACACGAGTTCTGCCAGCGGGACCGAAAGACGACGTTTCGGGGTTTTATAGAGATCGTTAAACAATCACAGTGATAAAAATAACTAAATATTTTTAGATGAATATATCAACATAATTACGTTGTTTCAATAGAAGAAAAGCGACTCGGTCAAGAACCATTTGATATTTATATTATCTTTTTCATTAAAAATATACCAAGTTTCTTTATGCATGTAAAACATGTGTCTAACCATGTGTAAGTAATACGACTATACTTGGCACGTATTTCAAATATAACGGAATAATATTTAAAGTAAAGTTGGGAAAATATTTCTCATCGAGACTTGGTAAAATGTTGATCCTTGAAACATTTTTCTCGAGGTTTAGCTGCGCTTGATTAGAGAGTTGTCGCTTCTCACCCGCGGAGAGCCGCAGAGAGCCGCGAGAGATCCAAGAGAGTCAGAGAAGCGAGATTCGCGAGCGCCGCGTTTGTAATCGCGTGCTGAATCGTCGTCCGTTATCTGCGCAGCGAGCGAATTAAATCCTCTATTCAGTCCTCTTTTTAATCCGCGTCGCGACTCGGCCGCGTGCGTGTCTCGTCGTGACTTTAGAAAGCGCTGCGTAAAGGCAGGCTACGTTAAACGATAAAAAGCGAGCTGCACAGTTTTTGCGCGTTATCACGTAGAATCCGCGAGCGAGCATTAATGCCGGCGGCTATCACGAGCGTGCCGGCGGCAGTCCGGCGCGAAACGTTGCGCCATGAACGGAGCGACGAGCGGCGCGTGGACTTAACCTTTATATCTTTTTTTATTCGCGTGTCGCGGCCGTTATATTTTTAATATCCTTATAGGTCAGAATTTATAGGGAAGCTCGAGTTATAAATATATCACGCTTTTATTAAGTAATGAGTTGCGGCGAATTAACTGCGTGTGGAGGATCGATAAGGCACTTTGCCGTTTATTCCCCCTTTCCGATCTTCCCTTCTTTCCGAGATGTTCAGTTACCACGCGTGTCAATGATGTATCGTTATATATTACGTTGAATAAAAGCCACGCGCGCGCGCGCAAGAGAGACAGAGAGACGGAGAGAAAGCGTTATGTAATCTCTACGAACAAACGAATATAGTTGCGATTCAATTAATTAATTAACAGAAATCGAATTTATATTGTTCTATAATAAGAGCAAAGCTGAACTTGATCCATTATGTTCGTTTCAAATATATTGGCTCTTTGTCTTTAACATCCGTTTGCATTTTGAAAGAGCGCGGTTCGCACGAGCGATTGATGATAGAACTGTGAGAGAGATCGAGGTGTTTTATCAGCTGTTATTATGCAAATGATGCCGATACCGTACATATATGTATAAAATCGTGCAAATATTCGTGGAAGCCAATGTAATTCTGATGCGTTCAAGAAAATTATCTTCGTGTTTACTCGCGATACGCAGTACGTGGCGCGGGATACGTTTCACTGCATTCACAACATGGAAAATTTTACGCGGGTCGAAATTAGGTTTCTAAATATTTAATGTATTCCGCAACCGTCGTAACACGCATAAATTTATATGTCGAACGTGTGACATTTGGCCTGCCCCCCCCCCCTTTTTTCGTCGTCGTTCCGTATATCGTGTAATTTATTTTCATCAGCAGCCGCGCGATATATCAGCGGACGCGAAATATATTGGCCGGTAATTATTTTAAATCAAAATTGTGCCATCGCGCGCGCATCTGCGATAGGTATGTCGCCAACTGTCGCCGGCACGAATGGACGCAAAACGAAATCGATAAGTTCGAATAGTTGTAATAATTAAATTTAGGCATCGTGAAACATGGCAGGTGGACATGTCGCGATACGTGAGCTTTTAATTGGGCATCGGATAATTATGTAACTCCATATGTATTTGTGCAGGACCACGTGTCTAGTTGACCAGCTACTATTTAGTCGCTTTGTCTTCCTCTCGTACCTCGGTTCTCTTTTTTTCTCTCTTTATTTCTATCGTGTTTATATTTATCGCGGTAAAGACGATAACCTGCAAAACTGCGCGCGACAACAAAACGTGTACACGCGATCGGCGATAAAATATTTATTTTACAACTATTATTAGTTTTATCGAGCACACCGAGCACAGTTTGGTATATTGAAAAAAAAAATGGATTGTACGTTGATGAAACGTTATTTCGCTTTTCGTCCATAAAATTCAATCAGATTGGTCCTTCCGTTTCGCAAACAGCAGTCCATTCCTATCGGCGGGCGATGGAGGTATATGAATTTTTATGACTTTAACGGTTGCACGGAGTGTATATTATGTCCCGTTTATAAATTGTTATTGTCGGATGACGAATGTACCGAATTACTTTTTTTTTTCGATATCAGAGAGATACGTACGAAATATTGCCAAAGTGACGCGGGAAAATTTTCGTCTACTCAATAGAGATTTTAATAAAAATTGCATTATTTCTGATGAAAATTAATATATTATTAATGTATTAATAGTCACAACATGCTACTAATAATTTGATCCAAAATTTATATAGAATATTAAAAAAACTAAACTTACCAAGTAGCACCGTGCTATTTATTTAGTATGTCGTATAATACGTATCGCGTATTTATTTGTGTTGCAAATAACTGATAATGATTTTATAAATAAAAATTACCATGTTTGGAATCCGTATAACAATTTTACTAGGAAATTTATGTGATAACTTATCTTTCTTAAATAACAAGTAAGATATTTAAGGTTCGATAGATTAAAACCAAAGATAGAAAATTGGGCTGGTGAACTAATCTAGTAGCTATTGCTAAACATATATTGTCATTTCAATAAACATCACCAATATAGTGTGAAACGTTTCAACTTGCAGTGAGGTCATTTTCAGTGTTTCGAGTCTCGAGAAGTAGAGTTGAAACTGTGTTGTCATCTTCTGAGATTGTCATATCAAATTACACTGTAATTAGAAATTGAACCGAATAGTTAATCTTTATTTTACCTAGATAAATGTTATAAAGGTCAACCGCGTGACAGATTGATAAATTTATCAGAGAACAATGTAAATCGACACAGTTCTAAACTCTATTTCTCGAAACTCGATTAATTAATCCAACAAAATTACTTTTATCATATCGACAAGAAAATTAAGCATTGCATATATGTCTGAAATTACGTTCGCATTTCAATTTACATACGTGTAATCAATAACGATTTATGTTTTGAACTTACTACTTCTTTGCATACACTGAAGATGACTTCATTACAGCCCACTTAATCTTTTTTCTTAATTACCTAGTTGTATTGTAAAGTGAGATTTATTGAAGAGATTTTAAAATTCAATGCAGCCGATGTGTGAAATCGGCAACATTTCAATTTTTGGTATATAATATTCAATTTTTGGTGTAAGCTGTATACAGGAGAAAGCATTCTTTCGTTTATACGCTCACGTATTGTGATCGATCGAGTAGTTTATTTTTATACCTCGCAAGTGAAAAACTACAGTTTGTCGTGAAACAATAGTCAATAACGCAGGATTTGCGAGATCCCCCTTTTTTTTTATCGAATCACAAGGATGGTATCATCGACAAGTACCGTACACTCTGCCCAACGAGCAGTTTTTGGTAAAGGCAAACCACCAAATTATTACGGACAGACGGTTATTAGCTGCGTGACCGCTAATTATTAGTTCGCCTCGCGAATTCGAAACCTAATTAAATTGGTTTATCACGACCACGGGATATTTACATGTGGCCGTTGAGCGTACTCTTGTATATACAAAGAGATTGTTTTGCCAGTACAAATTATTCATAAGAGACATTTAATCTTTCTGATGCAATTTACGACAGTATTACCGATATCTTGTTAAAAAACAAATATAAAAGAGAGAGAGAGAGAGACATGAATTTTTAACAGGCACATGTAATAGACTGACGTAGGATTCACTCTTGGATGAGATAATCTAATCGCTGATTACATTATTACTTATACTTGTAACAGAGTTGGTGGTAGTTTCAATTGACTTTTATTTTCACGCGTCGGTTGTCCCAACCTTGACTTCGGCACAAAATGGAAAGATACTGCGGACAAATAATTGACTCAATATCCATCCAACTAAAATTGAATGGAAATTAGCAGTATAATTAACTCTCAGACAAACTGTTAATTTGTAAAATTGTCGAGTGGCCTGCCTCTCGTATTTGGCTGTATTGCTTTTAGTCGTGTCTAATTTCACGCCTCGCGGCGTAAATAAGTCAGGAAAGTCCCGACGATCATCGGAAGATCCAGCGACAGATTCCTTGGCGCCCTGTCGCGCTATCCCGATCTGTTCCGCTTCGTTCTATTTTAGGACATTATATGTGGCGGCAACTAGGTCAGCATTGAAGTGGTGTGTCCGTATAATATCGTAGTGCGACGGAAAGGAAGGTTTTATTGTTAGAATATTTTTCCGTTGTCTTTTGTTTGTCTCAATACGTTTCCGCAACTCAAGTGCACGTGACGCTAAAAATAACGCGTTTACTTTAAGTAAGTAAAAAAAGAACTGACGCTGTAAAGATAGTATCTTCAAAGTGCTTTTTGCGCAGAAACCAGCGACATTAGAAGGTTGCTAATTGTTAAGACTTCAACAAAACGTCTTCTAAATATCTATCTTCAAATATTATTTAGCAGAGTAAATATGTCTGAAATTAATATTTTAGCTTAGTATAGGTAATCGCGTGTCAAATTTTCAAATATAGATACAGTATCAACATCGATACGACAAATAATACAAAAATAAATGTGAATTATATAAACTAATTATATAAATGAGCAATATCGAAATTGTGAATATTTAGATGCTTTTGTATACTAAGTAAATTCGCATTGTAAATTTCTTTTCAAAATGTTGATTATATTCTAGTTTCTTCAGGCTCGCATAATTTGTAAACGACGTGCGATTCTCGTTTTTGCAATATTCCTTGGTGCCCTATAAATATACTCAGATGACAACCACGACCACGGACTTCCTCCTCGCAGCTTGTGCCAAACAGAAATTCCGGTGTGTCACGAGAAAGGTCTAATACGCGTCTCACGGTTCTCTAATTGAATCGGTGTTAAAACGTGACATCAAGACCACCGCGTAGATAAATCAATCAATCATCTTTTATGCACATATAATCACCGGGATTATCGTCATAAATCTTTTTTATACCTTGCCACGTTGGACTAACGTTGACCAGCGACTTCTGTTTTACATACATAATCATATTTTTATTTTTTATCAGACATATAATATATGCTGTTTATGAATGAAATTTTATTCACTTCAACTATATGTGCTATTTATAATAAGGTTTCAACTTTTGTATACTTCGTGCATCGTCATGTCTTTTAATCTCGTATTTATTTGTATCTTTTTCAGAAAGTCGATGCGATGCAGAAGTAAATAGTGATTGAACGTCCCGAGAGGTTAAATGTACGGCACGGTGGATATTCAAACACCAGGATGACCAGCGAGCATCCGTCGACGAGCGCAGTTGCAGCAAAAGGTAAGTGTGTGTGTGTGGGCATATTTATTAACATGAATATATATATTTGTATATGAGACGGAAAGAGTTTTCATTACTTGTGATAACATTAAGTTTGATCAACGAAATTATAATTAATGTATAATATATCAAGAACAATACCCCAATTTCCTTTCTCTCTCTTGGCCTCTGAGTGTTGTTTTTTGAATAATTAATTGGTTTAATTTAAAAAATTTTAAAGAAGAAAATTAAATAATTAGACTAAAAAATTTGATCATGTCCGCTGCCAGTGCATTTAAATTTACTAGATAATCATCGCAAATCATATCGCGAAAATATAATCTCTATTTATAATTGTGCCACGTGAAATTTCGAATATCGCGATTAATCAAATTGCATTTTTAACGTTTGATGACATGAGCTTTTCAACCGAGTACCTATACTTCCGGTGAATTCCAATTTTAATACTGTAAATATGCAAGAATTGCTGCATTTATCAACAGTATAATTAGCACAATTTGCATTTTTTATAATCATCGAGAAATCGAGAGCTCATGAAAATCATATAGATTTTGATTTTTATTAATCATGAATAATTTTGATCATGCTGTATACGTCAGGTAACGTAACGAATAGATGATAGTATTAGTAGTAATGTAAAATAGGCGAGAAGGACTATTTCAGTCTCTAATGTCACCTAGATCTATAAAGAGTGTGACTTCCCGCTAAAAATTGTATGTGGGATGGAGATCGAGAATTTTTTTGAACTCGAGGCCCCTTCGTTAATAATCACTCGCGTCACCCCAACCAACAGGTAAATTAAATGCAATATGTAACAAATTTACATAGAAAATGTATTGCTATTGCGGAACACGAGGTCTGCGTCATCGATCATAATTTTCGCATTTATTCCATTAATATATTGAATGAGTAATCAATTTTCATTGCGCGCTTTTCCGATTTTATTGACAAAAAAATACAACGCATGTGGGAACATTTTGGAAATGTGGCCGACAGGATTGTCAGAAAAATACTGCCTCGTGGCGGATTTACGTGTGCACAGTATTTTCACGAATATTTTTCAAAGTCTGGCTTCGCCACTGTCCATGAAACTTTTGCGTGATACACAAAGAGGTTATCAATTTAATAAAAATATAACTGATGCTTAGTCTAAAAGAACAGCTGTTTTAAAAGTGTTGAATCGTTTTTTGATAACTGTATCTATAATATCTTGACTGACAGAATTGTCTCAAACGCGAATAAACGGATAACGTGACGGTAATCCGCTAAAGCTAAAAAAAAGTTAAAGTTAATTCAAAAAAGATCTATCTTTCACTATCTTTTCATGTTCTCCGACATGATCGATTTTTATCACAAATATCACAATCCTCATAGGCGAAAAGATGATAATCGATAGAATATCACGCGAATCGCGGAGACACGCGCCTTCGTCGTGATGTTAAGAATTCCGGAATGCCGCTTACATAGCATGAATTCCCGACGGTCGGTTCGAAACGCGCGATTCAACCACCGAGTCGACGACGAGGATACCGTGAAACACAACGCACGGTGCGTTTGTATTTGTGACATCCGGATAACACGCCTGTAGTGTCAGATTACCGTACAAGTACGAGAGAGACCCTTACCCAGGGACTTCTAGGCTTCAAAAGGAACAAAAATTTCCGTGTTTTATAAGTTTATCATCACATATAAGTGTATCATCGCATAAAATAATTATGCAATTATTACACGACGACTGTCTCTGTTCAAATAATATTTGTTATAATATCTCCAAGTACATCTTGTAACGTACGTATCACTTTCCTTCAACAACTAAATCATTGAAATCATCTTTTAAATGATTTAAACTTGGAGCCTTTGAATCTTTCTTGATACAAGATTTATCGTGACGTCTTAAGCAAGAAGTCCGCAAAATCAATTTGCGCCAAGGGTTCTAAAATATCATAGTCCGCCTCTGCACGCCCGCACGCTCCGGAATATTATTGTCCGGTACGGCCCCCGAAATAGCATGTTTGTTGCGCGCTGAATTTTGCGCGCACGCGGCCGCGCCGTGCCGCGCGTGTGTATGTACACATGCTCGGCATTTATATTAATAGAGCGTGCACTTTTGCCGCGCCGCGATGACCCATGCACGACGATGGGACCGCAGCGACGTATCCAACGTTACAGCGGCCCGAGCGGCACGCGCCTCGACAGGACGAGGCAATCTTAGCTCTGCTCAAATAATATATATTCGCGTCTTTACGGATCTCGCGTTTATAAATCGCATCTCATCGTGACGGATTTTCATTGTCATGTTTACGCCAGCGCGAGTCGTTTCAATAGAAAATGTCATTTGTCGCGAGTTATGTATGTTCATCATTTTGATAAAAAGATAGTGGAGGCGTATATCCAACACTGAAAAAAATTCTAGTTAAAAACGGACGAGTCAGAAAATCTTGTAGGATTAATCAAATATTCTAGTTATTATAATAGAAATATAATAAAAATTCTGGTTATTATAATAGAACTCAATACTTTATAACTTATAATAACCAGAATATTTTATCAATTCTACAAGATTTTTCTGATTCGTCCGTTTTTAAAGAGAATTTTTTTTTCAGTGAACTTAAGAATTATCCAAGATTATCCGATGATATTTTACGGATCAGACTTTTTGCACATTTTGTTTTGATAAAACTTGCACTAGATAATTTTCTGAATTACTTATGAATGAAAATAAACGTTGTCGTTCACGTGACTTTTGTTATGTAATAATCTCGTTAAAAGTTGCAGTTTTAATCTCGTTCAAATTAAAGTATCGAAATTTAAATATAAAATTGATCTGTAGTTCCTCGGAAAAAAAAACCAATTATTTTTAATGCTTTTGCAAAAAAAGAAACTTTACTCGAACGAGAATTCTCATTCGATGGTTTTTGCGTAAAATTTCACAAAAGCAACGCAAAATCGTCGCTATCCGCGCGAGTATCCGAATGTGACGCGATGTCAGTTGTGAGGATCAGCAACGTCGACACTCGCCTATAATGCACACGGACGCATTAAATAACGCAGCCGGTCGGGCTAATGAAGCGCAGCGGAGACGAGGTGAGTTTGCACATATCGAGTGCGCTTCTATTTTTAGCCAACGCCATATTGCGTTACGCGTTTCGTAACTACTACCGATACTGGATGCTCGATCGCATCAACTAGATCGTTAATGATTCTATTTACTTCGCACATTTTATAGGAGAATTGCATTCACTTTGCAGCATTATACACTGTGAACAAAAATGAAAAGTAAAACACACGGCATAGAGATACTGTATTAAATTATCAATAATATTTATTTAGATCATTTATAAATTTTGATTACAATCAGTATTTATGATATTCGGATATTTATGATATGATCGTTTCGTGCAAAACGATTTTTGCAATGATTTTTGAAAAAGAGGATATTTAGCTTCGCATTATCAACTCTGAAAGTTTAATAAGTATCATTTAAATACTCGTTTTGTTAATTATACAATGCGCACTAATATTTATTAATACTTCGGTCATGGACTTAAAAATTTCTAGCGGTTTATCTTTCGATTTTATTGATAGAAGGATGTAGTGCATGCGGGAGCATTTTGGAGAGATTCAATGGGACTGTCAGAAAAACACGGCCTCATGGCAAATTTACACGTGTACAATATTTTCACGAATATTTTTCAAAGTCTGGTTTCGCTGTTGTCCACGAAACTTTTGAATAACGCACAAAGAGACTATTTCAATTTAATAAAAATATAACTGATGTCTAGCTTGAGAGGACACGTGTCATGAAAGTGTGGAATCGTTTTTTAATAGCTGCCTCGTATAGGCGAGACAAGACTCGATTTATATTTATTTCATTAACTTTCGAAGAGACATAGGATGTCACCTAGCATTTCACGGATACTTTTATATGCAAATCTTATTATCTTCCGGTTAATTTATTCAATACGTCCAAACGTACAACAAAGCGTCTCGAAAGGGAAAAAATCGGGAGGAGAGGATCATTCAACTTTAGTTGCCCATTCGCTTCTCAGTGTGGTGTGACGATCTTGATGTGCGCTTTCAATTAATCACTGGCATCAATGAGCTCCGAATCGCTCTCCGCGACCTTCGACTCTCGTTCGTAGCCGCGTAGGACGGTCGAACTTGACTTTCGTAGAGCCCCGTTGATTTTGGCAGGCACGCATGTGCGACATCACGGTTTACTCTCTTTTCGCGCCTCGTGGTCGATTCCCTGGCGATTTTATTAATATCAAGTGCATGAATCTGCCCCCCCCTTCCCCCTCCTCATCGAATCGTTAGGAAAGATTGCGTTTCAATTTCCTTCTGTAATCTTAATTACAAGCAAATGAGATTCGACAAAATATCTCGTATTTGACAAATTTTGATTATGCAATGTATAATTTTGATAGATATTAATGTTTAGAAAAAAATTGCTTTTATTTTACCTTGTCTTACTCCGTTTCCGTTGTTACCGTTTTGATAAACTGGTTTAAGAGAATTTCAGAATGATTACCGTATATTTTTTTCTTACGTCATTTCTTTGGAGATATTTTCTCTTCAAACGGACGTACGTGGAGTCCATTCTGTACGGTTTGATGAATCGATCGTTCGCCGATGATAGCTCACACTCGTCGGCGAGATATTGTACACTTTTTAAGCATCCGGCGCAACGAATAAACCGAAATAACTCGAAGCAGGTCCCACCGGGCCAGGATAATAATGTGAATGAAATACTGGCAGCCGGTTGGTTGGGTAAGATGCTGGTGTTCCTCGAAGCCAGCTCACGCCCTTCCCCGTTCTCCGTCCTTCCGTTCTTCTCAGTATTTGTACGTCTCTCTTCTCGAAATTAGAGGACGCGCTGCCTGAGCTCTTCTGGCTTATCTCCATATGAATGAAGAGAGAATGTCCTGGCACCTGGATCCGTAGGCCGGTTAAGGTAGCACGGACATTTAATCCGTGAATGATCGCGGTGAAGAGAAAGACTTTACTTAAAATTAAAATACCTATGGTTACTCCAAACAAGATACTCTGAGCTACATATCGATCAACTTTTTTTTATTGTACATACATATATTGCGAGAAAAGATTCTAGGGTGGCGTCTATATTTATACTTTTCTATAAATTTACGATATCGATACCGCGACATAATACACACGACTATCCAGTAATTTCGTTTTATTGGGGTGAGAGGGGTAGCCACACGGCGTAAAAGGTCTGCCTTGTGACGACAACGATTATTACGACACACCAGCAAGACCTCCCACGGATCGAGCTGTCGCCGACAGAAATATATTGTTTGTCCGGTCGCGAGATATGCGGGAGACGTTTACGACTATTATTAATCGGAAGTGTTGTGCCAAGTCGTCGAAATAAACCTCGCTCGATTATCTCTCCTGTCGTGCTTTTATATCCTCGCGGCGTACACGGCTTTAAGCGCGACAATAACGATTTTATTGGACGCGGAATCGTCTTGCCGCGCGAATCCGATGGCGGACCTTCATTTCTGGAGACGAACGATGTGCCGATGGCATCTGGTATTTGAAAATAGTTTAGCCAATATACCACGCTCGACGGTGATGTAAGACCGATTTCGAAAATTTTGCTATAATCGAATTGAACCGAAACCGCGGTAATTTATTTTCGCATCTTATTGAAATTCGTAACGTTTCCAAACTTGCGTCTTTTTTTTAATACAAATCTATCATGATACGTTTTCTTAGATTTTTTATTTCTATTTTAGCATTAAATGTAAATTAGTTTATCTTAAATATTTAGGTAAATCTGATAGTAAAGTATCAACGGTTATTTCTGAATTATGATTTAAGCAGAAGTTCAACAAAATTAATTAGTCAATATATATTTCATAAAAATATGAAATATTTTATAGCTAATGATGCTAAAGTATTTTATTGAGCACACGAGACATTTCTGCGGAAATTATAATTACAAAGTAAAAATTTAATTCTTTTAAATTCTTTTAAAATCTAATTTCTGAGTTATAAGCTGAATGGTTTTATTCTTCATAAATTACCTTGATGATATATTCTTTATGAATTACCATGATGAGATTATCAGGACTTAGCGGTCAGAGAAAACCGGGAAAAGGGAATATTAATTTTTTCTGTTTCGCTAACAATCGTGATCATGCAACAGATTCTAATATTCGAACAAAACAGTTTCTCACGCTTTTTTTTCTATACATGCCCAAGAAAATGGTTATTCTTTCGCATTGTGTTCGAAGTAATGGTTGAAAAGGAAGGCTCTGCGATTCGAATAAACGGTTGGAAACGAGATTTTAATGGTCTATACTCTACCTTGACCAACTCACTTTTTTAGCTTATTAAACTAATTATATAGACTAAGTCGCATCGCGATCGTAAAATACTAGCTCGCCGATATAAAAATAAACATGAGGATAGATAAAGAAAAATAAAGAAAGAACAGGGAAAAGAAGGGGCAGAGAAAGGATAGCTTGATCTTCTATTTTAATGAGCGACTGCGTTGGCGCGCGGAAATGAGAGACAGCCGGATAATCGGCGTGGTTTCTCAAAATTGCAGCGCTCATATAAGCTCCTAAGTGTCGACGAACATACGATTGAAAGTGCCAAGATTTTCTTCGATCATGACGACGACGCCCCGGAAGACTCACTTAAGATCGTTAAGTATACGCTCAAGCCAAATTTAACTGACGAGTAAATTCCCAAGAGCAAGACAAATTAGACATGATAGAAACTCTCCGTTAGTCAAGTATTATGTCTTATCTGAGAGAAAATGTGAAACTACAATACTCGATTTCCTACTGCATTTATTCTAAATTTATAAATTGTGTCATTCCCCTATTAGCATACTAAATTTGCTATAGAAATGAACTATTGCATACACACACATGTATATTTTATGTGTTTAGAAATTGATCGTTTCAGATGTGTCTTATATCGTCGATATAATAAACATATTAAATAATGTTAAATTACTTTAATTGCTTAAGTATTGAATATCAAGATTTCGACGTTCTTATGAAGTTTTATTTAATAAGTGTCAACTATCACAATTATTTTTCATGTGACACATTGAAAATTATACATCTATTTTAATATAACATGTAACTGACTTAACTCTGAAATAATCAATATGAAAGAATTCTGCTTCACGACAAAAATATTTATTGAAACTCACGTTGTTTTACTTTTAAATGATGTAAAATCAATTTATCCATAAATATGGATAGACCAGCGATGAAAAATTAGGACCAAGACATTACAAGTTACGAAAAATAATATCGTTTGTTTTTTCATTAAATAAAATATGCTACGTGATTTAAAGTCCAATCTTAGGACGACCATTTCAAAGTTTCAACAGTTTACAAAAGGTATGAAATTTCTCAGCCTTCCGAATGTTCAATCAAGTACGATTATAATCCATACGAGTATCCGAGAGCCAAAGCAAACATGACTTTGATCCCCGCATAGTTTACGAGAATTCTATTTTGACGGATGACTATTTTAATTGGAGACTTAGCAGGATCGGATGGCCGTTCTCTTAGCGCTAAATACGCGGCGGAGATACGAATGGACTTCGACATTTCATGAGAGTATTTTCATCGTGGCCGCAACCATATGGCCATATTACCGAAAGTGCGAAGTTATTTTCGACTGGGATTCTCTATTCTGAGAGCTCGACGTAAGTCTCTTCGGGTACGGGGTTTGTTGCGGAGGGTATCTGGCAGTGCGCGCGAAATGCCACACGATTTTGCAAAACACAATCATCTTCTTAGATAACGATGGGCAACGTTCAGCAGACGTGTCCGTCTGACGTCAATGCGGAGGTTTCATTCAAAAACAGATCTACTCCCATCTGTACCAATTTCGAATCATCTGTGCATCTCTGATACGTTTATACATGTATATGCATATTTCATAGACGTTTGATGAGAGATAGATGCTGCGAAAAAAAGATACTTTACGTCTGCGGATTTAAAAATCTACAAATATGGATTTTTAAGCCGTAAGCTTATAAGGTAAAGAAAGAAAAAAAAACGAATACTTGAACAGCACTTATTGAAGCAAATTGTTTATTCGTGTTGGTTCGCTCTCTCTTGCTTAGTCTGGATCCGGTTTAACGAACACTTTATTCCCGAACGTTCGCAGTCTTCGCTATTACGTCTCTCGAGTGGCGGTATTTTGACTTTTCTCTCGTACATCGCTGACTGCGTATTTTATTATCTTAAAAAAAGATCTCTCACCTCTCGAAATAAACACGGCGCGTAGTAAGTTACACATGTCGGACTCGCGCGTGCCAAATTGTTTTCCATGAGAATAACCACCGTGCGCACATGTTTCGATCGATTTATTTCGAAAACATTTGTAAAACGTTTGTATTAACGGCGACATAATCGATAGCAAGATTTATTAGTTTCTTCGTGAGGATTTTTTTTCCAAAGTGATATATTTAACCGTGATTAATAATGCATTTGTGCGCCAAAGTAGTGGGGATAATAAATTATCCACATCGGCGATTTCCTTATTCGCCGTTTAATCCGTCAGAATCCGGTGAATACGACATATTCTCTTTCCTGCAATTGATTTCGCTGTACACGGTCGGTTTAAATTCGATACGTACGATGTGTGTATCGTACGTATCGCTTTTTTGGCTTTTCGCTGTGCGAAAGAGGAGCAGTTTATATTAGTTTTACTCACGACGCGGATTGGCTGGAAATAATTGGCCGGACACTTACTCCCGCGTGTCCGTAATATCGAGCTTTCATCTTGACCGGCGTATCTACGCCGAGAAGTTATTCTTGCCGAAGTTACGCCAATTTCCTCTTGCGTTTCGCTTCTACGCGGCCGCGCTACGATGCGACCATGTCGACGTCGGCATCGCACCGCGGTATAGTAAATTCTCGGAGCGATTGATGATATTTCGAGGACTGAGATATCTGCCGTGTATCTCGGTCCTCGTCGCGACGTCCTCGCCGCCGCCGCCGCCGCCGCCGCCTCCGGAGATGCATTCAAAAACAGCCCCGGCACGAGTTGGATAATCTCGACATCGCCTGGCACGTCTTGGCGACGTCAATGCGGAGGTTTCATTCATCGTTCCGTATATTTTCGATTTCACCCTGTCCCCGCTCCCCAAGCCCC
>VBVQ01003904.1:0-16802 GCA_011636635.1 Tetramorium simillimum
CCCCCCCCCCCCCCACCCACCTCACGCCGATCGCGTAGCGAATGCTCGATCCTGTTTACCGTCGATGCCCGATTGATGTTACGATCACGCGGAACACGTGTACGTAACTACTTGTACGCGGGCCCCGTCATTTATCGAAATCACGAGCACATGGCGCTGTCGCGTTGGAGTTCTTTACAGTCCCAACATGGTTTTATTTCCCCGTGAGATTCCGAGCGTTACGCGCGAGTCGGATTGTCCAACGAAATAAAGTTCGATCAAATCCCGGGCCTTCGAAGGGATACGTATTGCGGCTATCAAAACAGCTGTCAGCTATTTTTTGTGGCAGCCCCCAAATCGTTTCAAAACCCGGAATTTTTTTCTGGGCTAATATTTACCTTTACGTTGTCCTGAATTTAAAAAAAATAAAGAACTATTGGTGATATATAAAAAATGACTACATTGAAATGACGGTTCTGATTTTTAAGGTTTAACTGACATGTTGCGAGAATTTCATATTTTATGATAAGACAAACGTTCACTAAACTTCGTTCTATTATCAAAAATTCTATGCTTTGTGTTTAATTTTTTTTTTAATTTAAAAAGTTAAAGAAAATTTACGTAATTGTATGATTAGTGAGTGGTTAATTTATTACATATAGTAAATAATTTATTACATAAAATAACGCCTGGTAAAATAAAATAAATCAAATAAGCGTTGCGAAATAGTACACATGTCTCGAACACTAAATTACAGTGGTTATGACATTGCCATAAATACTGACATATATCTAGAGTGTCATACGAATGTATGACAGTACGTGCAATATGATGAATGCCGCGAGGTGTAGTCAGTAATCCAAGTAAATGGCTGATGGCTGGCGGTTAAAACCACTATGACAGGTTTCCCGCGGTGTTTAGCAGCTTATCAGCGATAGCCGATAGCGTCAGGCGATCGGCGTTGATAGAATCAAAGGTATCGTCAGCTACGCGTTTGTATGGAGAGAGGCAGCGGCATGAATTAGTCATAAAATTTCCGACAGCTACTGCGTTCAATGCACGGCGGTTTCTGATCCGTATGCCTGCACTACTAACAGTAGTTTCCCGCGGCGCGGGCCAGCCGCGTCGCAGTGGCGAGAGTCCGCCTATCGGTCATCCGGTAGCGACCGTAACACGATCCGTCTGCATCTCGACAGAAAGAGCTTTGGCATCCGATCATTCACCAGCGATTGGGATGGAGGCGATTACGCCTGGATCTCTACAAACCCGCTCGCGTAATCTGCCCTGCGGCATTCTCACGCAATTATCCTGCTCAAACGTTATTCATATCGCTTAACCAGCGGACTATTCGCGAATTATAGATGCCTCGGGCGACTGTGTTTCCTTTCATGCAATTGCACGGGATTATCGGTCCTCGGATAATTTCGATCATCGATTTTCAAATAAAATGGAATAAAATGGAAGGCGACGTATTTTAGTTTTTAGAAAAAGATCTAAAGAAAGGTTATTGAAGATTTTTAGTTTTGTAAAATATATGGCGTCTCGCATTTCGCATATTTTTCCATTTGTGGATTTTGCTCGTAATATATCGTCATATAACTGCGTCGTTATCGAGTTACATTAAAACTGTTACAATTTTAATTAATTCTGCCACAATTTTATCTTCCATTTGTATTTATTGGTACACGAAATTTTATATATCCGCACTCGCCAGATGCGTTTTATAGTATTACACAGGTAAACCGCTTTAACGGTATATTTACTTCGTGATAAATGCTTCAATTGCTTCCGATACAGCGAGATGTGTTCTTTTTAGCAGTCTCGCGTGTTGTGCAACGAATTTTTCATGCGCTCTAGACGCAAAAGGACTTAATAAGCCTGTCTCGAATGAATCTTTAGTACAAGTGAAGAGTTTTGCCAAAGGTCGTCCCTTTCGCATTATGAGAAGTGCATGTGAATTATGAATTTCTTTGAGGACGGAAACTTCCTCTGCCGAGTAAAGTATCAAAGCCCGAGGCATAATGGACACTTTAGTCTAGATATGTAGAGTATCAAAACTCCATCAAACGAAGGATATATCTGCGCTCTAGATATAATCCACGTATACATCATATATGAGTGATATATTATTAACAATGTCTCCTGCCTTCTTCTTCCAAACTAAAATTATATAAAAGGATTCTAATAACACAAACTAAATATTAAAAGTATATTTAAGAAAGAAAAATGTATGTTTATAAAATAATGCATTATCATGGAAATTGAAATATTCATCAAAGAATTCTTTTTACATAAAAATGAATAGAATACGTTAATATGTAATGAAGAAGTGGAGCAAGATTCTCCGGGAATAACAATTTTCATCTTAATCAGTGAGATTAAAATAAATCTAGAAAGAAATTAAGGAACACAACTGGAGAGGATCAGAATGCCAATGAACGGGACTTAATGTTGCAAGAATGCGACAATGTTCGATCGGACGTGCCGCGCCGGAATTACAACACGCTAGCGTCATCGGTAACTATGTCTAAGTATCGCCGGCATAAATTCTGAATTAGCCGGAGAGCGCAGTATAAATCCCGGATTAGAGCCGGAGCAAGTAGTCGAGGAACTTCGGAGACTTCGTCGAGGCGAACGAGAGTTGGCGGAAGAAAAATTCGATCGTAGAGCGCGTTCCTTGGGCGTCGGCCAAGAGTGCCGTGACGGTGAAATTTGAGTGAATTCATAATTCTAATCGTCCGACCTAGTAAATGAGATATTTTCCTTAATGTCGCATCGAGAAGAATTTGTCGAACGCGGTCGTTTAGGAAGAAATATGAGAAAGCATATTTTGAGAGCATTAAACTATCTGTCTTTTTCGACTCGTCATTTTTTCACTGCTTAAAACACTGCTTAAAATTCTGTCTTAAAAATATGTGGAACGTCAATCCTTATGATACAGATTTACAAATATAAAGTTCGAATCACAACACTTTACGTTATCAGTTCATTTTTAACTAACAAAAATTTAACTTTTTATCTCGGTAAATACTGACAGAAACAACGGATGGATCACTGAATTAGAGTAATAGTTACATCGAGGATGAACTCTATCTGGGAATATATTTGTCTCTGGAAATAAAATAGTGCACACAACTCGTATTCCTGTTAACAGTACGTTTGATGTTATCGACGGATTTATCCGTTATCAAGGAAATCTCAAGCAGCGTTGAAAAACGCTGTAGAAAATAAAAAAGAACATTGTCCATCCCTTAGTTGTTGATTTGTTACTTCCCCATTTTTCAGGATACATATACAAGAGTATGAAAGAGTTGCACAACGCAAAACAAAGAAAAATGGGATAAAAAGAGAATTCTCGCAGAGTAAGCTCGATGAGAGCTCTTCTCGGAAATGCAGGCGGAGAAAAGAATTATTCCGCATTTTATGTTATAAGATAACCATATTATCCTGTAAAAACTTGTACTAATTAAACGAAAAAAATTATAAAATAATTATAAGAATTAAATTTTATATAATATTGTATATATATAATTATATATACGAGTATTATACAATACAAAGAGTTAATCTAGAAATCATGAAATAAATTTATGACAAATATGTAAAACACGGAACATTTAAAGTCTGCTTTAAAAATATATATAATCGATAAATATAATCGATTTAACATACTATCCAATATTATCCTAATTGTAATAATTTAATTTTAATCATAAAAAAATTATTATATAATTCATCCTCTGCTTTCTAATAAAATACGATTTGTTCTTCAGATTATCATTTTTGTATAAAAATATACAAAAAATAGCATGATATAATTAACGATGATAAACCGACAATAATAGCAACCATTGCTTTGCTTTTATTGCACATAATTTTTCACTTTCCAAGAAATTCCTACTAATATGTTTTTGTTACGTAAGAACGAAACAGAAAAAATTTTTTTTTATACTAACGATTATTATCCTGTTGAAACACCTAATGACGCAAAAAGCGCGCAGAAAGCGCACAAAAAGCGTAACATATATTGTAGCTTGCTGGTACCCAACTAAGGCTTCCCCTAATGGTACAAGAAACAGCAAGCTGTTTTCGTAATATTCCTTTTGTGTCATCGACGGTCGGGGACTATGTAAGGTTCTTTATATGGTCTTGTATGAAGTTTGTAGATGCACCTGGTATCATTATCTTTAAGATAAAGCGTCGTAAAATATTCTTTCACGTTGCAAACATCTCTTTCAGAATATTTTCCGCGCGATAGAGAAAATAACAAGAAGAAGCATGACAATCCTACATGATCTTTTCACGAAGAAATACTTATTTTTTAACGAAAGAAATACATTATTTCTAAAATGCATTTGAGTGTATTATATGCGTACTATATATGAAAAATAAAAATGGAGAGCTACTGCAACTTTTGTTAAATCCATTCTATAGTTTTGAAATAAAGCTTTGTATGTAATTCTTACTAAAATTAATTAGAACAAATTAATTTCGTCTAATAATACTTAACTTGCAAATTAATATTTTACTTATAAAACATTATTAATAAACAATACCTATGATTTTTGCGATGCAACGCGTGTCGCAGAAGTTCCTTTCATCAACGTGACATAAGATAATCCCACCGTATCCCCCCATTTTGCGCGCGGATACGCTGAACAATCGAAACAGCATATTCCGCGTACATGGGACGCGCGATCGAGGAGAATCATCCGAGCTATCGCAGATAATCCCCTCGATCATGGAAGGTATAAATCCGGCAGATTCGGTAGAAGCGCCGTTTAATTAATGGTCAATACACCATGGACCGCGGTAGGATTACGCTGCTGGCGTTTGACGTTATAAAGTTGACGCAGGAGATGTAGAGGCACACGCGGGATCGGCCAGGACGATGGCGGTGGCATCGGTATCAGCGCACGGTGGCGCGTGTGCGAGGTTTTAAAAAAAATTAATTGGATACGTCGGCGGAGCATGAAATGTGGAGTGGCACGGTCGGCTGCGGATATAATTTCCTCCCTCTAATTTAGAAGGATCCACATTTAATTTCGCAGACAGTAACCAACTGTAATACTTTTAGCCAGTGGCCGAGCGAAGAGGGATGGCGCAGGTAAAAGGGAACGCGCGGCGCCAATCAACGTCGAAAATAAATTGTTGCTAATATATCATCGGTACGACCACCGTGGTAAAACCAACTAACCATTTATTTAAATTCCCCTTGACGATAATTTTAAATAAAAATAAAATGTATCAAGAGCAATTTTATTCTGAAATATACACATATATTAGAATTGCTGCTATACCTATAATCGCCTTAGAAAAATCGACCTGTCGTTCGGAATATTAATAAGTATGGAAAAATTTCATAAAACATTTATATTATTGTAAATATTGATAAAATTATTATTTTTATTCAATATTAAATAATAAATACAAAGATCTTTTATGCGAAATATTATTATAAAAATGTATTTAAAAGTTGAGAGAAACTATAAAATTACAAAAAATTTATACGAAGAAATTTTTGTGTGTAATTATGCTGCCAATTTTAAACATTTTATATAATTATGTGAATATGTACTTATAATTTTGATATTAGATATATACTTTATATTTCATGAATATTTTCATTGGATATAATTAAGTGTCCGAATACATTTAATAATATTGTCTTGCATTTTAAGTTGATAACAAAATTGATAGCTACCAACTGTCAAATCTTATTTCTGACATCAGATTTTTATTTAGCGATTCCAAAAATCCGTCTACAGGATATTCAAAAAAGATAGTATTAAATTTTAAGAGTATGTACTACTCGTGAAAACAAACCAAAAAGCCTTAAATATTATAGTCCAAAAATGATTTATTTTCAAATTATAAAGTATTTTCTGCTGTAATAAATAAAAAATGAATTTAATCTATAGCAAATGTTCAATGTGCCCTCCATTCATTCAATACACAATACACAATTCAATACACAATTCGGCACGCTTTCTTATTGAAGATTGAACACGTTCAAAGATTCCGGGTTTATTTCGTATTTCTGTTGACAACAGTTTATAATTTTCTGTGTCATTTCATCCAGTGTATCAAGTGATGTGGTATACACCATGGTTCTTCAAATGTTCCCATAAATAAAATTGATAAATTGAACGAACTTACCTTAAGTGAAGTTCGATTGTAATTATGCTGTCTCGTCCGGATGGATAATTGTAGTGCGCTCTCTTGCGCTATCTCCAACAGGCGATTTTAAAGAAAATAAAAACGCGTTATCAGCCTTCGGTTGCGCACGCGTGCGTCGCAGCCATCCTAGGCTCTTAATTTTTTAAAGCTAACAAATCTGCTTAGGGGTAAAAACAGGGGGGGGGGAATCCATCCGGGCGAAACAGCATAATTGCAATCAAACTTCATTTAAGGTAAATACGTTCAAATTATCAATTATGCAACGTCTCGTCCCGATGGATAATTGTAGAAATTTGAAGCTCAGATTTGTCCAAAAATTAAAGGTTGTTAAACTTTAATATCTTGCGAACATTTTTACAGTTTGACAAGGAAACCAAACAGAAAAGGCAGTAAAATTAAAAACCAAAAATTATAGTGCTAATAACTTGCAAAGAAGTTAGAAATAAACAAAAGAAGTAAAATAAAATTCCGAAAGGAGATATCTTTCAGGGAAATATCGTTCTCTATTTAGATAAAACAGTATTAAGAATAGTAGATTGAAAAGATGGATCTGAGATTATTGGACGGTTGTAAAACCGTGCAAAAACATTAGAGGATCCTGACCAGCCTGCCGTACGCCGGATTTCATCCACATTAATTCCTTTATAGGCTGTGGCGAATGTTGAAACAAGGCGTGTAGAATGAGCCGAAAAAATTGAAGTATCAATACTCGCCGCGCAACTCCGCCTTAACCCAACGCCCTAGAGTTTGGGCGGAGACTGCATTGTATAGAGGACGACTAGAAATAAATAATGCATCACAGTCCTCGCGCCTGAGACTGCGTGTGAGGTCCAAATAGCACCTCGTTAATGAGAAAATGTAGAGCTCTGGTCTGTCCGAGAAAAGTTTAAATAAGAACAAGGGCTGGGGCTTGCCTACTCCAGAAGTCTTAAGTTTAGCTGGGACTCTGATAACCAATGTGTCTGAAAAAAACGATATTCGAGAGTTGAATTGAGTCTGCATTCTCTGTGCAGTTGCGAGTACTAATAAAGTTACGAGCTTCTTAGAAATAATATCCAAAGAGAGATTCTCATGAGGATATAAGGCGGCTAGTTATGAGACAACTATAGAGGAGTCCCAGGTGAATTCGTAACGAGGGCATTGTGGTTTCAATACAGCCACCCCCTTACAAAAACGCTTAACTAACGGATGAGAGCCCATCTCTTCGGAGGTAAGCAGAGAAACAGCTGAGCGATAAGTATTTAATGTCGAGTAAGAACCAATAGTCGATAAAGAGGTGGACAGGAACTCTAAAACCGCTGTAATTGATGACTTAAAACAACTTAATTGATGTTTGCAAAAGTGCTACCATAATCTAATAGGCTTGGAGTATTGCTTTGTTGTGGTTTCTGAAATAGATGCGACGGTTGCATCCAACGCCGATGCTGGTGTACCCTTAATCAAAAAAGCTTGCCGGATAACTTGGCAGCTACCAGGGAAATCCTGGTCCATGCCAAGATCGAATCTTACAAGATCTCTTTTCCAAAATCGAATATATTAATTGAAGAAGAGAGCGGAAATCAGGAGCGCGAATTTCTCCTCGATGTCTGCAAGTCGGCTACTCGATGACGACCGTTTCCTCTTCCTCGATCGGTGTTCGAATCTATCCGTACTAAAAATTAATTCACTCAGGGAATCGAAAAAAGCAGCTGGAAAATTTTCACAATATTGGAGAATCACACAACAGGAAAACAATGGAGAGCCTAGGATGGCGCGACGCACGGTGTGCAGCCGAAGGTCGATAACGCGTTTTTATTTTCTTTAAAATCGCCTGTTGGAGATAGCGCAAGGGAGTGCAGTACAATTATCCATCCGGACAAGACGTTGCATAATTCTAATTAAATTCAGTGAATGAGACGGTCTTGCAACTATACCGTCACGACCTATCCATTTTTCTTGAAAAGATTTATTTATAATTTATTATAAAAATGCTTTATAACTCGGGAATAAATTATTTTTGGACTTTTGTTTATTAAGGCTTTTTAATTTACTTTCATAAGTACTACATACTTTTAAAATTAGATACCACCTTTCTTTGAATATTATGTATAAGATATTTTTGTGCATATACACTGTAAAGTAAAAAAAAATGCTTCCTGTTTGCTAAAGATTAATAATGAAATTTTATAAGATCCGAGAATTGTTTTAAGCAGATAAAGAATTAAATTGGTTTGCTATAAATTGTTTTACAATACAAAATGTTACTTTAAATGTAATTTTCAGGGAAAAATTAGTGATACACGTTTCAATTTCAATTAATAAAAATTACACACCAAGTGCATTTTATACAAAAGTCTATCCAAACCAAGCCATTCAAGCTTGCAAATTTTACGGGTAAAAGAAAGTTTGTAAACGTTAATACAGTTACAGAGTTTTATTTTAGTACACAAAGACGAAAAAAAGCAAACCAGTGTAACATTACATCTGCATTATTTGAAACTACGTACCGTGATTCTTCTAAAATAATACGCGACATTCTCTTGCACGTAAGGCGTAATGCGGCTAATTTATAAAAATGGAGTCGACAGAAGATCGCGGAGAAACTCTGCGACATTAATAGTGCATAATTTCACAAGGTATTAGAGATATAGCCTGCGCCAGATGCCGCTCCTAATATCCGGAATGGCGGTGCTGTGCGAAGAAAAATTTATAAAATGAAATTTTTAATGAAGAAAGATATCAGTAGACGAAAAACTTTTAATTACTTCAAATGAGAAAAATCCCCATTGTGCCCGCTTTCCGTCCTCTGTTTAAACACCGCGGTAAGTTTAATCGATACACGCTGCAACAGCTATATTTCTATATTTCGAATTTCATTGGGAATTTGTACGAGACAGTTTACATAATTACGTGAAGAGTATCCAATTAGATCAATTTAATTAGTTCACGCGTATCAATCATCATAATATCGCAAATTCGATAAATTTTAATAAACCAAAATTGTACAATTATTACAAATTTATTGCTCAGATGTCATAAATTATTGCAAAATTATCACCTATCGAAACGCAATAAATAACTATATTTTATTTCTTTAAATTTGCATCAATAATAAAATACTTATTGTACGTCGTGTAATTGACAATGCACTAAAAAAAAATTCTGGTTAAAAACGGACGAATCAGAAAAATCTTGTAGGATTAATCAATTATTCTGGTTATTATAAGTTCTAAAGTATTGAGTTCTATTATAATAACCAAAATTTCTATTATAATAACCAGAATATTAGATCAATCCTTCAATATTTTCTGATTCGTTCGTTTTTAACCAGAATTTTTGTCAGTGTGGTTGGATGCAATAAGAACTTGTTATGAAACAACTAAAAGCGCAATCGCTTTTCAAAAACAGATATTTTCTGTCTGACCTATTTTCCCTTATATCTCTTATTTTCAAAATATAGAAAACTAATTTGTGTTTAATTTGTATTTATATGTAATTTGTATTTATATGTAATTATACATCCACTGTGCAAAGATATACACTAAAAAAAATTCTGGTTAAAAACGGACGAATCAGAAAATCTTGTAGAATTGATCAAATATTCTGATTGTAATAATAGAAATTCTGGTTATTATAAATAGAACTCAATACTTTATTTATAAATTTAATATAGAATATTTGATCAATCCTACAAGATTTTCTGATTCGTCCGTTTTCAACCAGAATTTTTTTTTCAGTGTAGATAACAGATATTAATGATTTGCTACATTTTCTTCTCAATTCTATTTCTCTGTCGAGTTAATACTTCATAGAAAGATCTCATCCTAATTCACCGTACGCGTATCTAATCCGCCAGCACAGTCTCCAGCGCATCGAGAGGACATTGGCGGATCGGTAACGGGGTAAAGCGGCGATTTCTCGGGGGGCGATTACCGTACTCGCGCTCGCCAGTGAATAGCGCGTAGTCCCTCTTCGGAGATCCAGATGGTCCGTCCGGGACATAACTCAGGATTTCGCGTGCACCGGTAACAGCGGCTACCGTGGACCGTTGGCGTAGGATGCACAGAGGCTACGTACACGCATACGCATGCACGTTGGCGCATACAAAGGAGCGGATGAAAGGGCAGCGTGATGGAGAGAGGGCCGAGGGAGCGGGAGGATGAAATAGGCGAGGGCGAAAGGGAGATACGGTGGCGGTAATGTATGCAATTGGACCGACCGGCGTGCACGACAGACGGTTGTTGGTCGGTTATGGGCGGTAGCGTTCAGGACGCGGCGCTAGTTCCCGCTGGGCCCGAGCGGAGACGACGAGGGAAAGAGACGGAGGGAGGGAGGGAGGGAGAGAGAGACAAGGATCATTGCGTACAATCGTAGAATCCCGCGTGATGCGGCCGCGTCGGGTGTTACATGGTGTTTAGTTTGCTACAATATTCACACCGTGGTTTAAACTGCTGTCTCTACTTCTCTTTCTTCGTTGCCTCGCACGATCGAATTAACTTGGGCCGCGCCGCGTTCAACACAGCCGCGCGGCAACACTAATCCGCGCGATGGAGCTGGCCGGGCGAATGGGCGAAAATTAAAATGCGCATTTCGCCCGCGGGAATGCGCTGCTTGTGCGCGAATTTCAGTTTGTATTTTAATACGCTCTCTCCCATTTTTTTTTTGTATGTTGACTGCGACATTATTGCAGCAGTCGAGACCTACGGCTGATATGCCATTTAAAGCAATGTTTTAAAAGGGATGTTTAAAAGGGACTCGAAAGTAAAAGATTTCGCGTTATTATTTTATATAACGAGAGAGGAAACATGTGGAGATTAACGTTATTTATCATAGAAAAAGCGAGAGATTGTTTTTTCTTTCTGTAAAATAAATTCCCCGCGCATTTTATTATGACTGCGATTCTCACGCGAAATATGCAGATTTTAAACGCGACCTGAATACTAAAGTAAATTGCTAGATCACTGTAGGACGCGTAGATTTTAAGGCAAATCCCTGAAAAACGGATGATAAATTCTACGCAACCATCGGCGACAACAAATTAGCAGCGACTTAGTCGGGAAATGCGATGCAGACCGTTTTCGCGTCTAGGATCAACGTAACATAAATTATAAATTCCATCAGAGAGCTATTTAGCAGAGTTTTCTAATCTGCTGAGAAAGGCTAATCACGGGGGACTTGTTGAAATTTTGTAATAAAAACGATTTTTCCATTTTTCTTCTAAATAATTATTCGAATGTGTGCGCAGAGAACTGTGCGACGTTGAAAGATAAGAAAGATTTTACTTAAACGCGTTGCGAACGGAATACGGAATATGTTTGTCCCGATAATGCTCGAAACATTATTTTAAACGAATTCCGCGTACCCGGTCGGATTAAACAAACTTTGCACTACTTTAACCACCGCGCAGTCTGACCTTAATTCATTCGCGGGCTTATCCGAATGCATCCGCTCGGAATGTGGGCGCACAGTTTCAGAGATCTCGGCTCCAGGTCCTTATAATTACTAGTCTTTGGAAGTTTAAGCGGTTTCCTACCGACGTACAGTCAGACCGCTTGACGAACGGTTCACCGAGTGACGAAGAACGGAGGAGGAGGAGAGACGAGGAAGTAGAACGAAATATTTATCGCCGTCATTCCGTTCGGCAATACGATTAACTTCCGGATAGTCTACCCGTGCTTTCGTGATTACCCCACTATACACAGTTATATATTCACTTCTCGAAAACTCCATTCATGTTTTATGACATAAAACAGAAATTGAATTATTCTTGTATAGCATAATTCTATGTCTACTCATATTTTAAAATTTTATTATTTTATAGAATGACTAAATTTTTTTATCATCATGGAATTAACACTGATACTCTCAATTACGTAATAATGATAATCTATTTATTTTTAATCAAAGATGTTAAAGTGTTGTTATATCTGAAGATCAGCAATACTTCTTTAATAATTCTCATTAAATGCTTAAAATTGGCAACGTTAAAATTGAGTGGCTTATTTCAAAGGTAACAAAAGGTTAAGTAGGGCATAAGAAATTTTCGGAATACGTTTTGAAATGTCGAAGGAAGGAAGTAGTCGCAGACAATGTGAATTTCAGACACTTGTTGAACCGAGACATCAATTAACTTGCAATTTACTTGCAAAGAGAGAATCGTTATTTTGACGAAAAAGCCCCCCTTCGTTAACGTTAATATTAAAGTTCATAGTCTATCGTTGAGTTTATTACCCAGGCATCAGACATGCAAAGTCAGAAATTGCCTATTCGTAAGGTTGAGTCGGGGACAATTACATTGCGCTGCTGTAATCCTCATTTGCATGCATATGTTTTCGAGGAAAGCCGCGTTGTCAGCATAGTAATTATCACGCCATCAAAGACTCGCAATAATTTTAATTAAGCAATATTTTGTGGTTAATTTACATTTATTTTATCGCAAAAACTTTTTTCTACATGGTATTAACACGACGCTAATGCACATGCGCGCTTTCCATTATGTTATTTTGTCAAAAGTTTCAGAGCAACTTACTTAAAAGTTACTTACCTTTTGATAGTTGAGAGCAAGCAACAGATACTTCCTGTCGGCGGATAATTGGTGATCAAAGCTCGACAGTAAATCCTGAAAGCGTAAAATTGTTTATAAACAAATGTTACCAGATTGCAATATAATTTCATAATTCGAACAGAATGTAAAACGTGCAACAAAAATACTAAAAATACACAAATGAGAATAATACACTGAAAAATAATTCTGTTTAAAAACCGACAAAAAAATCCAAAAATCTTGTAGGATATTGATCAAATATTCTAGTTATTATAATAGACTTAAATATTTTATAACTTATAATAACTAGAATATTTGATCAATCCTACAAAATTTTTCTGATACGTCGTTTTAACCAGAATTTCTTTTTCAGTAATTTAAATAATTCAACGAAATTAATTAAGATACATTTTTATTAATTAAGATACACTGATATCCTGCGAATTATGCGATCTCTGTGCTTGTAATATTAATTCAGTGCACATTGATGCAGATTCGCTTGACGCGATTAAAGGTTAGAGTCAACGCCATCGTTGCTCGTTAAAAGTACGACACAGGAGTTTAGCCGCTATCTTTGCAGGCCAACGTCGCGCACATAAAAAGAAGGCGCATTAACTAGTTCCAGTAATAAGGAAAATCACGTAGACGTACGAAAATGTCGCGCGCTCGCGTGTCAGGCGGCAGTAATCGGCGTCGACGCGAACGCGAGGTCGCGCCTGCCCGACGCGACGCGGCGCAAATTGCAGATAGAGTTTATCGCTCATTATTATGCTTATAAAACGAGTTGTTAGCGGAATGGACCCGGAATGGACTGCGAATGCGGAGACGACGGCGGGCGCGTCGAAAGTGGCTTTGTGCTGCCGCGACGATCCGGAACGGTTTGTCGAAATCACGCCGAGTAAATTACGATCACGCGCGCGACACGGATCGCCGGGATTGTTGAATGAGCTACGACAGCTCCACTAATGGGATGACCATCGTTAAGCGAAGTCGCGCGTGCGAACGAGACAATCGTTTCGACTTAGTCGGCATACGATCAGACTGGCGATCGTTCCACTTAGCTGTCGCTATCATAATGCGGTAAACTGGCAGCCGCGGCAACTGCAATTATTATTTTAAACGACAAGTTTATTTGTACGTTAAATGGAACTGACAGATCGTGTCTTTATGCGTTTTAGTGCTACCATTGGTCAGATTAATATGTATTAATACATAAACATAATTTTAAGCATAAGCATAATTTTTTTACATTTACATAATTTTAACATAATTATGTTAAAATTCAACACTAAGAGAAAAATATAGTTACTTTTGGACTCAACCACAATTTTATAATATTTCTAACAATAAATATGAGTAACTTAACTATGTACATTATATTAACTATAATTATCATTAGAAATATTATAAAATTGTGGTTGAGTCTAAAATAGCTATATTTTTCTCTTAGTGAAGCTTTAAGCTTTTAGAATTATTGTATTCAGAAAATAGATTATTCAAGTTCAAGTTCAAGTTCAAGTTACATATACAGAGTAAGAAATATATTTTTTAACTTCTCTTTAATTAATTAAAATTTTACAATAATTGTTCATGTTAAATAGTAATTCTAAAATATTAATTTCATTTAGAGAAAAATAACGGTATGTACTTATACAATTATAAAAGTGTATTTAATAAATTGTTTTTGTTAAATTTTCATTAAATTATCTTCAATAAAATTTATGTAATAAATTGTACTGTAATATAGTAGTAAAATAAATACGTTTTGGTTGTTTTAACTAATACTTTTATTGATACTTTTATATGTATAGACGTGTTTCTCAATAAATTTTCGAGAACGAAAAAAAAATCGAATATAATATTGACACAAAGTATCGAGACAAAGTGACGCTGACAGTTTTATCATGTTACGTGGTAAAAGTTATGATTCTATTAGCAACTTTCCAAACTAATATTAAAGTATTCTACTGGGACAGCTTGACGCATACCTAATAAACTTGTTACTTTTAAATATATAAAATTTTCATATGGGACGTGAAATAAAAAGCAAATTTATGCCACCGCACAAATTCAGAGTTCGCATTTTCTCATTAGAAGAAAGACAACGTATGCAGATTAAATTTTATCGGAAATAGATACTAAAGAGTTATTATTGGAAATAAACGTATGTTAATATAAATTCTTTTTCACTTTGACGAAAAAACTAATTTCTGGCAGTTAGTCTGAGTATTTCTAATATTCTGTTTATTGTTTATAAGAGAACATTTCTGGATTCTCAAAGGCAGTCTTTGAAAGTGAATGCATTTGGGTAATTGCATCGGTGAACCTATGCATCCTATATATAACTCGCTTGGAATGCACTTGCTTCGAAATAGCGAGTAGGCTCGCTAGACGCAATTGTCCAAATGTACTCACTCAAAGACTGCTCTCGATATATGTATAGGATGTATACATATATACATATATATATATATATATATATACACACACGCGAGTGAAGGTATACGGGTCATAAACTCCTTAATAGCTTTCAGACTAACAAGGAGAACGTTTCGATAAGGCTGTTCTCCGTCGGCACTGCGAGGGCTCGGACTGCGTTCGAAACACTCCTGTAAGATTTTGAGTAATGCGAAAGACTTCATTTAACTCAAGAGAGGTAAGAAAGAACGTAAGTTCGACAGTAAAAATAAAGTTTCAAAGTGTCGCACCGGTTAGCCGTTGCAATTTCTCTTTAGCGCTTCTCTATCCCTCCCCCTCCTCGGCTTACTTAATTGAAAGAATCAGCTTACCTCCCTGCGTTTGCTGATTACGGCAACGGCATCCCTGACGAGAGGAATAAGGTTTTATTTGAAAAAATAGGGACACCGCGCTCATCCGCGTCTTTCGTAAAAATGTAGAAAAATATACGGAATCCAACGGATTCTTTTTTTTTTGTCGAAATGAGAAATACTTATTAAATATAATCATGCGCTTTACAACGTTGTTGTTTCGAAAGCGCAAAATTGAATAATGAGTAACTATCTCTTGTATTTGGCTATATAGAAAACTAATAGTTTGTAGTTAGACTATACAGTTACTACTATATATATTGATAATAATAATCATAGTGATGCCAATTGTAGTTACTATTACATTATTTTATAGTACAACTTACTAAATGAAAATCTCGTTTCGGTTAATAACAACCATATTATAAGTTGCAAGTTGGAACAAATTATAATTACACTGATTGTGAGAGAAAAATATATTTACTTTTGGCCTCAACCACAATTTTATAATATTTCTAGCGATAAATATGATTAATTTAATTACATGCATCATTATGTTAACCATAATTATCGTTAAAAATACTATAAAATTGTGGTTGAGGCCAAAAATAACAATATTTTTCTCTCAGTGTAGGAAGACTTTAATAAATTGTGTAAACCAATCATAATTTATATTGTTTAAATAACTGTAAAAATATGGTTGGATCAAAAAATAACTATAAATAAATAATTATCGGTGATGTTATAGTTATTGCGACTATTTTTTTTTCTCTCAGCGTATCAAGAGTATGAGAGATAGTTTTGCGTAACGATATATTCTGTAAATAGACTTAGATCTTTCCTTCGATGAGGAAAGGCACCTCGCAATGTTAAATTTCGCAGAGATAGGCATCGTATTACAGATGTCGTAATGAATCATTTTATACGGTAGCCGGCTGGATATCTACGCGCGTACGGATGAGAATCGTTGACGATAGATTGCACGCGTCAGAACGTGAAAGATAACAAGCAATTACCGTTCCAGCGATCTCTTCGACAGCGCGGTGTCGTGGGAGTAACGATGGGGTCGCGCGTTGCTCGTCCGATGCACGGCACGGCGTGTGCATTGCATTACGTTCTCCATTCCCCCCTCCCCTCTGTGTCGTGAAATAATATTTCGGCCCCTCTTTCCGATTACGCCCGTTCCACTGCTTTCACATTCGATCCAGCACGTGCGCGGCTTCCGGCTTTTATATGTATGCACGTGTACACGCACGCACTTGTGGCGGCCGGGGCGATTTAATTGATCACGCACGAGTATGAATTAGAACGGGAAAGAAAATCGAGAGGGTGGCAAAGTCGGGGGGGAGGGG